>BGPR01030203.1:0-11932 GCA_013235015.1 Araneus ventricosus
ACAAAAGATACACATCGGATCGTAGAAATGCATGCTGGGAATGAAAGCATGTGACGTCACCTGCCGCGAGGAAGGTCACTCGTCCGGAGAAACTCTCGCTGTTAAATCTCGCTAGCAAAAAACTGTTAGAACTAATCAGGGAACAATTAATTTTTAAAAAACGAAAACAAATATTTTAACCGTTCTTGTTTTAAATCCGACAGAAACGTTCCAGTTATAAGCTGAAAAAAAATGAAAATTATAGAGATGTTAGAACGTCAGATGCGATAATGTGAAGAAATCTTTATTAAAAATTACCGTACAAGTGACTATTTTTCAAAATTTTTTCAAAATTCAGTAAATCACGTTAGACGTACAAAACAAACTTCAATAGAACGGAAATCGTTTCTTCTTTCCGATGGTCTAAACGTTTTTTTCGTACAATTATTCGAAGCCATGCTATTGAGAAATTAGTGCGAAAAATCACCCAAAACAACACAACGTATTAAATAAAAAAAAATCTAGTTTAAATTTTAAAATTCCGGCTACGAGATGCGTTCAATCACCATTACGACTACCTGTGTGCCAAATTTCATGACTGTGAGTGCGATAGATTCGTCTGGACATCGCAGACACACACACACGCACACAAACATTGCCTTTTATAAGTATAGAAAACAAATAATAGAAATTTAAGTTAAAAGGAAAATAAATTAAAAGAAACAAAAAGTAAACAATAATAATAATGAAAACAATAAACGCTTTTGCGCGCAAACGCAGCAGCAAAAATTAATTGCTTCAACAGAAATTTTTTAAAAAAATAATACAACAAAAACTATAAAATAAAAAACCAAAGATTCTCTAATACTTAGAACACTTTAATTAGAAATTATTTAAAATGGAAGGAACTAAAATGGCGCACTCATCAGAAACCACACGCCATTTTTAGTTCAAAAAGAACAAAATTTTCTGTGGAAAGGAATGACAAAAATCAAAATTTATTCCTTCCTGTGGTCTGAATTTTGTCCGGCCACCAAATAAAGAACATAAATCCAAAAAATTACCAAATCCATAATCCATAATGTTTTTATTTCAATTTGTTTTTGTTTTTATTTTAATTTATTTAAATTTAATTAATTAATTTTGCTAAATTTTATAAATTGTAACTATTATAGAAAACAAAGTCATTCACACACGTTATAATTCGATACAAAAATGACGTGGAAACCATAAGCGTTTCATCTCTCCTCTAAGATCTCAACTGAATTAAAATGACAGCGCATTCCCAAAATGGAAGCTGTCACCTAATTAGACACCTGAGGAAACAGACGGCTCGAGTGGTTAAGGAAGAACAATTTGAGATGGCACTCGAAAGAAATACAGAGTTTCGTTTGTTTACAAACCGCGACTCTGTTGAAGAGAGTATCGATTTCCCCTGCGAAGCGGATGTCTTATCAGTCACCGGGATCAACAGGTGAGTGTCGGAAAGTTAAACGCAATACATCGCTCTGTCCGAAACCTGTCACCACCGGAACTCGGAGACTCTTTGAAGACTCCCATTATAATTCCCTTTCTGCGGGGTTTATTGTTCTTCCCCTCTGTCAGCGCGCATCCGTTGCGAGAACAGTGGTTCCGTTCTGTCAAAATAAATGTCGCCCGCTGACAGGCCCTTGTGGGCGGAATCCTTAAAACTGAATTTGTCGAGATCTGCTCCTGTCAGCGGCGCAAGACGGATGGGCCATCCGGGATCCGGACAGGAGTCACTCGAGATCCTTTGTCGTGGCTGGGTGGCTGGCCACGATCATTGAGACTGTCAACACGCATTTCCTCAACTTTCCCTTTGTTCCTCTGGAGCAGGGGCGCGTATAGCTTACCTCTTTTTTTCATGTACAGGGTTGTCGAAATGAAACTTCCCCACCTCAAAGGGCCGTGCAGGGCGTTGATTGGCTCATATTGGCATTCAATTTGGACGACAGACACTCCAGATCATGCGATCGAGATTTATTGAAAACAAGTAATATAAAAAAAAAATTTAAGTCAATTCCTACTTAGGTGATTCGAGATACAGTAGAACCCCGGTAATCCGGACACGCGCTAATCCGGAACCCTCGATAATCCGGACGATCCATGGACAATGATGCAAATCCGCATCCTGCGCTGATCCAACCCATGGGTCAGAATGTTATTCAAAACATGAAACTGGGATATCGCAAGTCGCTTCTTACGAACATTCTCAATGATCCTGCGCACAATGAAAACTTGGAAAAAAACACTGAAAAGTGTAAATTTAAAAGATGTATCTTGCTAACTTTTGGGCATTTGTGTGTACATTGCTGATCAACAAGTCGTAGAAAGATTTGCTTCCCAATTATATTGATTCTGAAATTGAAGAAAATGTGCAAACTGAAGAAATTCAGCTTGCACCACACATCAACCAATTACAGAACACGAACCAGATGTCTAATACTGAAGTCCTCCAGTGGGCTGCTGAGGCTGACGACAGTTTGGCTCGAAATGAAATTTTAACAGACGACGAAATTTTTATCAGGACGGTAGCAGCAGAAGATGATGATTATGATGACGACGTCACCCCTGTCGACCCCGTCAAAATTTCTCATTCTGATGCTGTGGCTGCACTCAACACTTCATTACAGTGGGCTAAAGTGCAAAATTTGGAAGCACACAAAATTATGCTCCTCAGACGTTTAAGAGACCGCGCATTTCAATTAAAAATTGGAACGGCCGTGCAAAAAAATCACTGACTTTTTTGGACACTCATTATGTTCATTCACTTATATATCTAGTAATCATGTATGTACGTATCATGTTCCTTCAATTTATCTATACAATGTTAGTTCATACAAATATACCATAGTACCTGTATATACAATTTTTAAAAAAGTGTTTTACGTTAGGTTTTTAAAACCTCGCTAATCCGGAAATCCCGCTTATCCGGACGTCCATGCGCCTGAATTCGTCCGGATTACAGGGGTACTACTGTATAATGAAAAATGTACTGCGCATGCGCAAAGATATGGCTGAAATATGGGGGTGCTTCGATGATCCCATGGGCTATCCGTATCCCAAAAACCAAGTCAGTAATGTTAATAGTTTTCGAGATATAATGAAAAACGTACTGCGGATGCGTCATGCAAAATATGAAATGACAGACAGACAGACAGACAGACACACAAGAAAGCGAATTAATATTGCATTGCCATCTAGTTTGAGCTATGTTTAAAATTTCAACAGCTCATCGGGAAGTTAGTTTAAAATCGATTGCAAAATGTGAACAAGATATATATATATATATATATAGTGTGAACTAATAGTAAGAATTGAAAAATAGTACATGAAGTTGCCGGTAGGTGGCTCTGCATCGTGACAAGACGTTCTACATAATTTGTATACGAGTCCCATGGATCTAAACAACCCTTTCCATTCGCAAAGCAGTGTGTTCCGCAGCGGAAGGCAATAAATCCTCATCAGGTGAGGATTCACTGCAAAGTTCGTCATTTGACCTTATTTATTTGAACAGGTGCTTCAAACAGGGTTTGAAACCCTGGGTTCCGTCACTGGAAAACGATACCAGGACATGCTGAAAACGTTTGTGACGCAGAACTGCAGTTACTTAACCACCTTTAGGATACAATTTTTATGCAGAACGGTGCGCCTCCCCATGTTCATCGCAGCGTTAAACAGGTGTTACGGCAAAGTTTCACCAACGAACGGGTGATCAGTCCTGGTTTTCCAACAGCTTGGCCTCCTCGCTCGCCTGATCTCACCCCGTGTGACTTCTGGCTATGGGGATTCATAAAGGATCAGGTCTACCGAAAACAACCCGCAACAGTATTCCATCTGAAAGGCAGCGTTATTCGGCATATCGTGGAATCAATGAGGATTTATTGCGTTCCGCTGTGGAATACACTGTTTCGCGAATGGAAAAGGTTGTGGAGAACCACTAGACTCCATATAGAAATTATGCAGAACGTTTTGTCGCACTGCAGCACCACCTATTGGCGACTTATTGTACTAAATATTTTTTGCAATAAATCTCGAGAGCATGATCCGGAGTGCCTGTCGTCCAAATTTCAAGTCAATATGAGCCATACAACGCCTTGCAGAGCCCTTTGAGTTGGGGAAGTTTCTTTTCGACAACCCTGTAGATTCCTTATGGGGTACTTACTATCTATTGCAATAGTTCTCATGGAACGGCATTGCTTTGACTATCAGCACAATTTTTTCGGCTCCAAACCGCCTCTCATTTATATAATAACACCATAGTATACCCCGAACTTGGAGGCAGAAAGGCTCCTTGTCGGTTGGGTAGGTAGGTATACGTGAACCTTTATTGAAAGAAAAACTTTAAAAACCAGCAGGAGTGTTCTCCCCTAAACTTTCTCGTATACTTCCCCCAAAAGGTGCCGTTTCTCCTTCCCCCGCGTGGCTAAAAAAATTCGAACCTACTGCTGCCCAGAATCCAATGACTATCGGAAGGTTTTTCATTAGAGTGATTGAAAAATACCTAGGTAAAGAACTTAAAGAGATGCGTACCGATTAAAACGCATCTATCGCACACTGCTAGGATTCACTCTTGCCGTCTCAAGGACAAACTGACGTAATTCGCTCCTTTCGGGAGCACAGACGATTGCTTCTGTACGCATGCGCGTGGATATAGTGGATTGGTTTCAATGGTAAATTATACAGACCGACAGACAGTCAACCCTCTGACGGATTTGGCCCAAAATTTTATACGGACCTACATCCTTGACGATAAAACTGTGTACCAAATTTTATCCATCTAGCTATTCAAGTTTTTGAGTTATAGTGTTCACATGACTTCGGACATACAGACAGACAGACTTCCCTTTGTCGGATTTTGTCCAGAATTTGATAGAAACCTACAAATTATGTGTAAAGACCACATACCAAATTTCATCCCCGTAGCTCTCATAGTTTTCGAGTTATCGTGTTCACAGACAGACAGACATAATTCCAAAATTGTGTTTTTCGGACTCGGGGAGGTCTAAAACGTGTAGATTCGTCAAAATCTCGAGTTCGAATTTTTTGACGATTACAATACTTTCTCTTTGTAGACTTCGTATACGAGAAAGTAAAAACTTATAATTAATCCAAATGTGTAACATTGAAATCGAAACATAAACTTAAACACACAAAAATATACAAGGAAAGTTAATACAAGTAGTACGTTGTTGGTTAACAGTTGCAGCCTCCCAACGGAACTTGAGGCTGTTGCTGCAATTGTTAACTGAATTATTATTTACAAGGGATTCCGAGAACGTATTACGAAGCTGAAATTAAAATTAAAAATGTCTCTTTATAAGAAAAGAAGTGGAAAAGTTTAAAAATATTCATTTATTCTTGCTGGATCATGGAGGTTTGAGACCTCGTTTGTCTTGCTGAAGGAGAAAAAGTTTCTGAATCCGAAGAGTCAGATGTATTATTTTGATCGCGTTGAGGTTTGATCAAGTCTTCCTTTTCAATTAAGAAAGAGACTAAGTTGATGCATTTATATAATACTAGCCGCTTTCGGCGACCAGCTTGCTCGCCGGAAATATAATTTCAATTGAATCTTGAATAATTTTATCACCATGCTTCCATTAACAACGTAAGCAGATCGTAGTAGATATTTAACCCGTTCTTTTCGTGGCCTTGTACCTGTTCTGTTCATTGTCAACATAAATGTCCCAAATGGTGTCTAATAACTGACCATGCCATGTAACATCTAATAGCAAGTTGTCAGCGCCATCTTCACTTTCTTATTCCTCTTACAAAATATGCATTTGATTTCAACATTAAAGTGACGCAACACATTTTATGGCAAGCCGCATGTTTGCTGAAATAAAACATGTTGAGAAAAGAATAAAAAGGTTGCAACCATAATCATTCCGCTTACTCGATATACTTCTTCATATCTATACTTATAAAAGGCAATGTTTGTGTGCGTGTGTGTGTGTGTGCGTGTGTGTGTGTGTGTTTGTCTGCGATGTCCAGACGAATCTATCGCACTTACAGCCATGAAATTTGGCACACAGGTAGTCGTAATGGTGACTGAATGCACCTCGAAGCCGAAATTTTAAATTTTAATCTAGAATTTTTTTTATTTAATGTTTTGTGTTGTTTTGGTTGATTTTTCGCACTAATTTCTCATTAGAATGGTTTCAAATAATTGTACGACAAAAATAGATAGACCATCGGAAAGAGCACGCGATTTCCGTTCTAATGAAGTTAGTTTTGAATTTCTATCTTAAATTACTGAATTTTGAGAAATTTTTAAAAATCAGTCAGTTTTGTACCTAAATGTTGGTTTTGTTTTTAAATTTGTTGCATCCGACTTTCTAATAACACTATTATTTTCAATTTTTTTCAGCTTATAACTGCAACGGTTCTGTCGGATTTAAAACGAGAATGGTTAAAATATCTTTTTTAGTTTTTTTAAAATTAATTTTTTCCTGGTAGTTGAACGATTTTTTTCCTCTAGCGAAGCTTCCGCCCACGACAGTCTCCGGAACGTTGCGGGCAATTTCATTGGCTGAAGGGCCAGGGTGACGTCATTACTTTCGCGTTCTGCGAGGAGATGATGTATTTACTCCATGACTTCGATTATTATTTTTAAGCGTATCTTAACTTATTTCTTTGGCTTTCATACTTTGCTCGCGGTGTAATAAATATCACATTGTAATTTTTTAACATTATTTGGATTTAACGGTACTCGGTCGAGAGGAAAAGGAGGCGGACCAACTCAATAATATATATATATATTTCTGTTTTGATTTAGTTTTTAAAACTTTCATTTATGCAATTGTATGTGGGCTTTTTTTTATTTTGTTGAAATCCCGACCCCACGGGCAACGCCGTGCGCGTACTGCTAGTACCTAATATCTCAGAGATCTTGGTTTACACTAAATAAATAAATTCATACAATCAATAAATGCGTTACAATTTAATGTGACTTTCCCTTTGTTCCTCTGGAGCAGGGTTCCGTATAACTTACATGATTTTTCAGGTACATTCCTTAGAGGGATACCTCGAATTTCGCACTATTCGTACAATATCGTACGAGATTCTATCGTTGATATTCCATTCAAGAACAATCGACGAAATCTGAAACCGACAAAACCCGAGGCAATTCATTCCATATGAATCATTGCAAATCCAACTACTTCGTTCTATAGGCTCTAAAATATTTTTATATATTTGTATAATTCTATACCCTTCACATATTTTGTGGAAAATAAATATAGTGTTTAATACTGAAAACAATAAGAAATTCATATAAACTGAATATTAAACTGCTAAACACTCTAGGAGTTTCTGAATGATGTAATAGTAGGTAGTGAAGCAAAGGCTTCACTTTGCAATAACGACTAGCATTTGCTTCCCACAAAAGAGTTAGACTATTAGCGTTTTGTCCTGGCAATACCTTTCCTTCCAGTGTACATTTGGTTGGGTTTTTTTTTTTCCTTGCGTGTGGTGTGTTTTATTTTATAAATTTTTAAGTTCAGTTGTTTGCCCCCTACAATCTAGGGTATTTTTAGGTGTCTATAAATTTTTTGCCACAAATCGCCGTCACTGTCAAAGGAGACGAAAATTTTTATTTCCCCATAAATTTTTCACTGCAGACGATGGCAGATAATTTAAATTAAGCGAATAAACGCCTCATCAGAACAAGTTTAGTCAGAAAGCTTTTCCGATAGCTGCAATCTCGTGGAAATGAAGGGATGGAAAGTGGTTTTGAATCCCTTATTTTGATTGCCTTTTGACGCCTTGTTCTCATCAGTCGCATTCTCGTCCACATTTTTTCATTCCAATAGTTCCAACCCTTGAAAAATTAAAGGCGGAAATAGTGGAAGAGTGTTGAAACGCTTTTTATAAGCTTTTATTCAACTCGAGTGTCGTGTCCTCAAATTTTGAGATCTATTTCTTACTCACTTCCAATCGAGCTACAGCTTTGAACTTTAGCACAGTGGTGGGTTTCCGATGGCAATACAATATTATGCAAAAAAAATTTGCGATCTATACCTATTTTAAACCTGACAAAATGATATTCAAATTTTAGCCCTATATTTGGGCGATAAAGTTTGGGAGCTGGTAACCTCACGTTACGTAGGGTTGTAACAACACCACTATAGTCAAAGACAGGTTAAGAAGCTAACAGAGAATACGCTATACTTCCGGCGCTGCACCGATGAATGACGTAGCTCGTGTTTCTACGCGTCTTGGGTTTACTTTCGATTAGAATTCGCCAACAACCAGATTTTTTTTTACTTCGTGTGCGCCAAACGTTTCGCACTCAAAGCAAAAAGAGAAAGTTGTGTAGATCGATTCTCTTTTGTTTCTCTATTACATTGTTGATAATAATTGTAAGTTATCACGTAATATATTACGTATTTATATTTCAGAAAGTTGTCATTACACCATTTTAAAAATGTAATTGCACATATGTATATAATAATTTTAGTAGTATGTGTTTTATATTGTAGAATTCAATAATTGAATTTTGCTTACTTTACCTAACATGTCGTGTGTATTCGTGTCAGTCGTCACGAAAAAATAAAACATAAAATAAATTTAAAAAAAAATTAAGGTATAACCTTTTATTCAAAATGCACTTTAAATGAGAAAATGCGTCGTCGAAATGAACTCAAAAGTAAAAAATATTTTTTCTGATTACAATAAAATGCATGGTTCGAATAAAAGCGTGGGCACCTTATATCAAAAATTTACTTTAATTTTAACGTTTCTCCGCAATAACTTCAGAGCATATTGTCACACAAAAATCATTTGAACTTCATCTTAAAATTTTAAAAAAATTAGATTTTTAATGTCACCAATTTAATTTCCATGCAATGTTCTCTTTCATTTGAATTAATTTTTAAAATATTTCGAAACACAGCGAGACGGAACAACAGCCACGGTTCCACTAGGTCACAGTTCTATTTATAACACTAAGGGAGAGGGGAGGGTTGGTGACGGATTACAAACTAGGGAGAAATAGTGCCCAGTGACACACGAGTGACGGCGAGTCAGGGGAGGGGGCAAGGAGGGTCACTTACTCCCTACTTTTTTAGGGAAAGATTAAATTTTTATTTCATTTTAGCTGCCTAAAACTAGAAATTACAAAAAAGTAATAGTGTTCGGGAAACTAACTAAATTTTTAATTATTTTCTAAAAATTTTAATATTCATCTTTTCTGAATTATCGCGGGTGAAACTGCGACGAGGAATGCTATAATTAATGTAAAATACAAAAATAGAAACTAATTTTAACGGGCGAACCAGCTGGTCGCAGGAGGTGGTTAGTTACATATAAGTCGACAGATTTCTTAGTATCTAATGGCTTGCTATATAATGGCTTGCTAGAATTCTATTTTATGTCTTTTTAAATCTAATATTACCTCTGTAGTTCTAAGTTGGAAAAACCATTTGTAATATGTCATTTCGTTTAGTATAGTTATATTGAATCTCCCGTTTTGAAGCAACACGAGGGCTATTTTGGGCGGTCAGATGACAAGAACGACACTTGAACTGGCATCCCCTCTCCAAATTTCTTCACCACTCCAGGGGGAGGACTTTGGAGCCACTACGTATGATTTAACGTGCAAGAGACCCACTAACAATATAATTTGTAAAAGCAAAGTTAATTTTGATTTTTTTTTTAGTAAATTCATAAATAAAATCAATTTGAGATCGTTTCACATTTGAACTTGATTGCATTTGGAATTAATACATACAGACCACCGATTCCATCCACTTTCCCATTGCATAGTGTCTGCTTTTAGGGTTGTTATGATGCTACATTTTTTTCCAAAAAAGTATTGAAAATTATGAACTGTATTAACGAACTATATTAACATTTATAAATTAATAGTGTCTCCACTCAGTATTTTTAAAAATGAATATTTCAAATGGTTGAACTTTTCCCATAATCCATAGTTCAAATTTTAAACATAAGGGAATCCGACTGGTTTAAAATCTTCGTTTTTGATGAAATTATCAAAAAAAAAAATTATGACTTAATTTTGTAGCCTGTTTAACCAGCTTTCTAAAACTGTCTCACTTTTTACTCTACGTGAATTACAAATGGAGTTACAGTGTGTTATTACCGAACTGTAAGCATTATTTTATGTTGCATGAAAACTTTAAATGTGTTTTCTGAGGAATGATATTTTTGAGGAAAACTGTCGACAGTAACCATGATTTCTCAAAACGTTATTCAAGTATTGATATGAAATTTTCTGAGATTGTTTTAGGAAACTCTAAAAACTAAGGTCAATTTTAAAATCGAGTATTATTTTTAAGTGCTTAAATATAAACGAAAAGCATTTTTTATGAAAAATTACCAGTTTAGTAACTATGTTCAGCTATATCTCAAAACTATTTTGAAGTACAAGAAATATTTTAGAGCATAACACAGATAACTGTCATAAAAATGTACTCCTACAAGTATTTATGTATATTTAGAATATGATTTTGCTATGGCTGTTAGCGTAAGGCAAATATTTTAGTCATTTTTCTTCAAATTTCTCAGTTTTTTTAAAAAAAATATTATTTTGAAAGCTTAATTTTACAATATTTTCATATTTTTAAAACATATGCTGTTGAAAAATAATATTAAAATATTATATAAGTTATTTTTCAAAAAAATGTCTCCGAACACAGTCGGATACCTTAAGCTCTCAGAGTAAGGCTGTGATTTAAAAGAATTATCCCTTAGTAACAAAATTCTTTGATTTTTCAGAAAGCGAGACTACTAATCATAATAATAACAACAATAATAAACGATACTTTGGTGCATATGCAACCGGTCCATGCTGCCATTCATTTGAATATTTTGCTGCTTCTCTTTTTTCCACATCCCAGAAGATAGATTTCCTTTCAAAGTTTTGTTCCTGTCGACAACATAATTGTGATCGATTGTCCCAAAGAAATTCGACTCGCCAACACACATCTTTCGTCACTCACCGCAGCGCCCCCACTCGGTGAGAAGGAAAGCTTTCGGTAAATAAAAAATGAAACATCCGCCAATCACTCGGCCTCGATTTCTTGGAGTTCTGTTCCGTGAAAAATTATTCTCTGAATGAAGTGAAAATGATAAATAGGGTGGGCAGACGTGCTTTACCGAAATGCTGGAAAAAAATGTTCTTTCTTTTCCGAGATTTTTCCAGAATGAACGCAGGGATGCGAAGCGTGACCTCCGACCTCGCATCATTAGCATATTGATGCACGGCGATGTCTATCCGGAACGGCTTCACACCTGGTGTCATAGGTTGGGTCCAATGATTTACCGCCTATTTACATCAGATAATTAATCACTTAAACACTCTCCTGCGCCACCCCCCTCGGGCCTCGGAGGACCGGCCTCTCCAACAAGTGGTTCTGGAAGCGCGACTCTTCACAGGCATGAATCTGCAATGAATATGTAAATATTGATTGCATTGGACGAGAGATATTCGAAATTAGAATAAACACTTTTCGTGCTTAAAACAGGAATGTGACGAACAAATTACGCGGAGGCCCGAGGGAGTGTCATGTCCAAAGATGGATGTTGTGGGCCTTGAATGCAAATCGTTTTCAGCGAAAGAAGAAGAAGAATTTTCCCTGTAAGTAATGCCAGGACGTGGTGCGTTTCTCATGGAGTGTTCGTTTAATTCGTCACGTGTAAATACACGTATAATTATTTTATCCAGTTATTGAAATCTTGCAATAATAAAATGTCAAGATTGAAGCCATGCATGTTATATTTAATTTTTGATCCGACGTCACCAAAATTATTTACTGTAGTTCAAAACATGGAATTTAAAAGTAAATGTTAAAGATCTATTTTTTTTAACTTATGTAGTTTTAAGCTAAACTAAAATTAATTAATTTCAACGTTGTGACCACTTGCAGCTGGTTGCGCTTTCATGTCACTGAGGGTAGAGAGAGTTGCT
>BGPR01030204.1:0-11932 GCA_013235015.1 Araneus ventricosus
ACAAAAGATACACATCGGATCGTAGAAATGCATGCTGGGAATGAAAGCATGTGACGTCACCTGCCGCGAGGAAGGTCACTCGTCCGGAGAAACTCTCGCTGTTAAATCTCGCTAGCAAAAAACTGTTAGAACTAATCAGGGAACAATTAATTTTTAAAAAACGAAAACAAATATTTTAACCGTTCTTGTTTTAAATCCGACAGAAACGTTCCAGTTATAAGCTGAAAAAAAATGAAAATTATAGAGATGTTAGAACGTCAGATGCGATAATGTGAAGAAATCTTTATTAAAAATTACCGTACAAGTGACTATTTTTCAAAATTTTTTCAAAATTCAGTAAATCACGTTAGACGTACAAAACAAACTTCAATAGAACGGAAATCGTTTCTTCTTTCCGATGGTCTAAACGTTTTTTTCGTACAATTATTCGAAGCCATGCTATTGAGAAATTAGTGCGAAAAATCACCCAAAACAACACAACGTATTAAATAAAAAAAAATCTAGTTTAAATTTTAAAATTCCGGCTACGAGATGCGTTCAATCACCATTACGACTACCTGTGTGCCAAATTTCATGACTGTGAGTGCGATAGATTCGTCTGGACATCGCAGACACACACACACGCACACAAACATTGCCTTTTATAAGTATAGAAAACAAATAATAGAAATTTAAGTTAAAAGGAAAATAAATTAAAAGAAACAAAAAGTAAACAATAATAATAATGAAAACAATAAACGCTTTTGCGCGCAAACGCAGCAGCAAAAATTAATTGCTTCAACAGAAATTTTTTAAAAAAATAATACAACAAAAACTATAAAATAAAAAACCAAAGATTCTCTAATACTTAGAACACTTTAATTAGAAATTATTTAAAATGGAAGGAACTAAAATGGCGCACTCATCAGAAACCACACGCCATTTTTAGTTCAAAAAGAACAAAATTTTCTGTGGAAAGGAATGACAAAAATCAAAATTTATTCCTTCCTGTGGTCTGAATTTTGTCCGGCCACCAAATAAAGAACATAAATCCAAAAAATTACCAAATCCATAATCCATAATGTTTTTATTTCAATTTGTTTTTGTTTTTATTTTAATTTATTTAAATTTAATTAATTAATTTTGCTAAATTTTATAAATTGTAACTATTATAGAAAACAAAGTCATTCACACACGTTATAATTCGATACAAAAATGACGTGGAAACCATAAGCGTTTCATCTCTCCTCTAAGATCTCAACTGAATTAAAATGACAGCGCATTCCCAAAATGGAAGCTGTCACCTAATTAGACACCTGAGGAAACAGACGGCTCGAGTGGTTAAGGAAGAACAATTTGAGATGGCACTCGAAAGAAATACAGAGTTTCGTTTGTTTACAAACCGCGACTCTGTTGAAGAGAGTATCGATTTCCCCTGCGAAGCGGATGTCTTATCAGTCACCGGGATCAACAGGTGAGTGTCGGAAAGTTAAACGCAATACATCGCTCTGTCCGAAACCTGTCACCACCGGAACTCGGAGACTCTTTGAAGACTCCCATTATAATTCCCTTTCTGCGGGGTTTATTGTTCTTCCCCTCTGTCAGCGCGCATCCGTTGCGAGAACAGTGGTTCCGTTCTGTCAAAATAAATGTCGCCCGCTGACAGGCCCTTGTGGGCGGAATCCTTAAAACTGAATTTGTCGAGATCTGCTCCTGTCAGCGGCGCAAGACGGATGGGCCATCCGGGATCCGGACAGGAGTCACTCGAGATCCTTTGTCGTGGCTGGGTGGCTGGCCACGATCATTGAGACTGTCAACACGCATTTCCTCAACTTTCCCTTTGTTCCTCTGGAGCAGGGGCGCGTATAGCTTACCTCTTTTTTTCATGTACAGGGTTGTCGAAATGAAACTTCCCCACCTCAAAGGGCCGTGCAGGGCGTTGATTGGCTCATATTGGCATTCAATTTGGACGACAGACACTCCAGATCATGCGATCGAGATTTATTGAAAACAAGTAATATAAAAAAAAAATTTAAGTCAATTCCTACTTAGGTGATTCGAGATACAGTAGAACCCCGGTAATCCGGACACGCGCTAATCCGGAACCCTCGATAATCCGGACGATCCATGGACAATGATGCAAATCCGCATCCTGCGCTGATCCAACCCATGGGTCAGAATGTTATTCAAAACATGAAACTGGGATATCGCAAGTCGCTTCTTACGAACATTCTCAATGATCCTGCGCACAATGAAAACTTGGAAAAAAACACTGAAAAGTGTAAATTTAAAAGATGTATCTTGCTAACTTTTGGGCATTTGTGTGTACATTGCTGATCAACAAGTCGTAGAAAGATTTGCTTCCCAATTATATTGATTCTGAAATTGAAGAAAATGTGCAAACTGAAGAAATTCAGCTTGCACCACACATCAACCAATTACAGAACACGAACCAGATGTCTAATACTGAAGTCCTCCAGTGGGCTGCTGAGGCTGACGACAGTTTGGCTCGAAATGAAATTTTAACAGACGACGAAATTTTTATCAGGACGGTAGCAGCAGAAGATGATGATTATGATGACGACGTCACCCCTGTCGACCCCGTCAAAATTTCTCATTCTGATGCTGTGGCTGCACTCAACACTTCATTACAGTGGGCTAAAGTGCAAAATTTGGAAGCACACAAAATTATGCTCCTCAGACGTTTAAGAGACCGCGCATTTCAATTAAAAATTGGAACGGCCGTGCAAAAAAATCACTGACTTTTTTGGACACTCATTATGTTCATTCACTTATATATCTAGTAATCATGTATGTACGTATCATGTTCCTTCAATTTATCTATACAATGTTAGTTCATACAAATATACCATAGTACCTGTATATACAATTTTTAAAAAAGTGTTTTACGTTAGGTTTTTAAAACCTCGCTAATCCGGAAATCCCGCTTATCCGGACGTCCATGCGCCTGAATTCGTCCGGATTACAGGGGTACTACTGTATAATGAAAAATGTACTGCGCATGCGCAAAGATATGGCTGAAATATGGGGGTGCTTCGATGATCCCATGGGCTATCCGTATCCCAAAAACCAAGTCAGTAATGTTAATAGTTTTCGAGATATAATGAAAAACGTACTGCGGATGCGTCATGCAAAATATGAAATGACAGACAGACAGACAGACAGACACACAAGAAAGCGAATTAATATTGCATTGCCATCTAGTTTGAGCTATGTTTAAAATTTCAACAGCTCATCGGGAAGTTAGTTTAAAATCGATTGCAAAATGTGAACAAGATATATATATATATATATATAGTGTGAACTAATAGTAAGAATTGAAAAATAGTACATGAAGTTGCCGGTAGGTGGCTCTGCATCGTGACAAGACGTTCTACATAATTTGTATACGAGTCCCATGGATCTAAACAACCCTTTCCATTCGCAAAGCAGTGTGTTCCGCAGCGGAAGGCAATAAATCCTCATCAGGTGAGGATTCACTGCAAAGTTCGTCATTTGACCTTATTTATTTGAACAGGTGCTTCAAACAGGGTTTGAAACCCTGGGTTCCGTCACTGGAAAACGATACCAGGACATGCTGAAAACGTTTGTGACGCAGAACTGCAGTTACTTAACCACCTTTAGGATACAATTTTTATGCAGAACGGTGCGCCTCCCCATGTTCATCGCAGCGTTAAACAGGTGTTACGGCAAAGTTTCACCAACGAACGGGTGATCAGTCCTGGTTTTCCAACAGCTTGGCCTCCTCGCTCGCCTGATCTCACCCCGTGTGACTTCTGGCTATGGGGATTCATAAAGGATCAGGTCTACCGAAAACAACCCGCAACAGTATTCCATCTGAAAGGCAGCGTTATTCGGCATATCGTGGAATCAATGAGGATTTATTGCGTTCCGCTGTGGAATACACTGTTTCGCGAATGGAAAAGGTTGTGGAGAACCACTAGACTCCATATAGAAATTATGCAGAACGTTTTGTCGCACTGCAGCACCACCTATTGGCGACTTATTGTACTAAATATTTTTTGCAATAAATCTCGAGAGCATGATCCGGAGTGCCTGTCGTCCAAATTTCAAGTCAATATGAGCCATACAACGCCTTGCAGAGCCCTTTGAGTTGGGGAAGTTTCTTTTCGACAACCCTGTAGATTCCTTATGGGGTACTTACTATCTATTGCAATAGTTCTCATGGAACGGCATTGCTTTGACTATCAGCACAATTTTTTCGGCTCCAAACCGCCTCTCATTTATATAATAACACCATAGTATACCCCGAACTTGGAGGCAGAAAGGCTCCTTGTCGGTTGGGTAGGTAGGTATACGTGAACCTTTATTGAAAGAAAAACTTTAAAAACCAGCAGGAGTGTTCTCCCCTAAACTTTCTCGTATACTTCCCCCAAAAGGTGCCGTTTCTCCTTCCCCCGCGTGGCTAAAAAAATTCGAACCTACTGCTGCCCAGAATCCAATGACTATCGGAAGGTTTTTCATTAGAGTGATTGAAAAATACCTAGGTAAAGAACTTAAAGAGATGCGTACCGATTAAAACGCATCTATCGCACACTGCTAGGATTCACTCTTGCCGTCTCAAGGACAAACTGACGTAATTCGCTCCTTTCGGGAGCACAGACGATTGCTTCTGTACGCATGCGCGTGGATATAGTGGATTGGTTTCAATGGTAAATTATACAGACCGACAGACAGTCAACCCTCTGACGGATTTGGCCCAAAATTTTATACGGACCTACATCCTTGACGATAAAACTGTGTACCAAATTTTATCCATCTAGCTATTCAAGTTTTTGAGTTATAGTGTTCACATGACTTCGGACATACAGACAGACAGACTTCCCTTTGTCGGATTTTGTCCAGAATTTGATAGAAACCTACAAATTATGTGTAAAGACCACATACCAAATTTCATCCCCGTAGCTCTCATAGTTTTCGAGTTATCGTGTTCACAGACAGACAGACATAATTCCAAAATTGTGTTTTTCGGACTCGGGGAGGTCTAAAACGTGTAGATTCGTCAAAATCTCGAGTTCGAATTTTTTGACGATTACAATACTTTCTCTTTGTAGACTTCGTATACGAGAAAGTAAAAACTTATAATTAATCCAAATGTGTAACATTGAAATCGAAACATAAACTTAAACACACAAAAATATACAAGGAAAGTTAATACAAGTAGTACGTTGTTGGTTAACAGTTGCAGCCTCCCAACGGAACTTGAGGCTGTTGCTGCAATTGTTAACTGAATTATTATTTACAAGGGATTCCGAGAACGTATTACGAAGCTGAAATTAAAATTAAAAATGTCTCTTTATAAGAAAAGAAGTGGAAAAGTTTAAAAATATTCATTTATTCTTGCTGGATCATGGAGGTTTGAGACCTCGTTTGTCTTGCTGAAGGAGAAAAAGTTTCTGAATCCGAAGAGTCAGATGTATTATTTTGATCGCGTTGAGGTTTGATCAAGTCTTCCTTTTCAATTAAGAAAGAGACTAAGTTGATGCATTTATATAATACTAGCCGCTTTCGGCGACCAGCTTGCTCGCCGGAAATATAATTTCAATTGAATCTTGAATAATTTTATCACCATGCTTCCATTAACAACGTAAGCAGATCGTAGTAGATATTTAACCCGTTCTTTTCGTGGCCTTGTACCTGTTCTGTTCATTGTCAACATAAATGTCCCAAATGGTGTCTAATAACTGACCATGCCATGTAACATCTAATAGCAAGTTGTCAGCGCCATCTTCACTTTCTTATTCCTCTTACAAAATATGCATTTGATTTCAACATTAAAGTGACGCAACACATTTTATGGCAAGCCGCATGTTTGCTGAAATAAAACATGTTGAGAAAAGAATAAAAAGGTTGCAACCATAATCATTCCGCTTACTCGATATACTTCTTCATATCTATACTTATAAAAGGCAATGTTTGTGTGCGTGTGTGTGTGTGTGCGTGTGTGTGTGTGTGTTTGTCTGCGATGTCCAGACGAATCTATCGCACTTACAGCCATGAAATTTGGCACACAGGTAGTCGTAATGGTGACTGAATGCACCTCGAAGCCGAAATTTTAAATTTTAATCTAGAATTTTTTTTATTTAATGTTTTGTGTTGTTTTGGTTGATTTTTCGCACTAATTTCTCATTAGAATGGTTTCAAATAATTGTACGACAAAAATAGATAGACCATCGGAAAGAGCACGCGATTTCCGTTCTAATGAAGTTAGTTTTGAATTTCTATCTTAAATTACTGAATTTTGAGAAATTTTTAAAAATCAGTCAGTTTTGTACCTAAATGTTGGTTTTGTTTTTAAATTTGTTGCATCCGACTTTCTAATAACACTATTATTTTCAATTTTTTTCAGCTTATAACTGCAACGGTTCTGTCGGATTTAAAACGAGAATGGTTAAAATATCTTTTTTAGTTTTTTTAAAATTAATTTTTTCCTGGTAGTTGAACGATTTTTTTCCTCTAGCGAAGCTTCCGCCCACGACAGTCTCCGGAACGTTGCGGGCAATTTCATTGGCTGAAGGGCCAGGGTGACGTCATTACTTTCGCGTTCTGCGAGGAGATGATGTATTTACTCCATGACTTCGATTATTATTTTTAAGCGTATCTTAACTTATTTCTTTGGCTTTCATACTTTGCTCGCGGTGTAATAAATATCACATTGTAATTTTTTAACATTATTTGGATTTAACGGTACTCGGTCGAGAGGAAAAGGAGGCGGACCAACTCAATAATATATATATATATTTCTGTTTTGATTTAGTTTTTAAAACTTTCATTTATGCAATTGTATGTGGGCTTTTTTTTATTTTGTTGAAATCCCGACCCCACGGGCAACGCCGTGCGCGTACTGCTAGTACCTAATATCTCAGAGATCTTGGTTTACACTAAATAAATAAATTCATACAATCAATAAATGCGTTACAATTTAATGTGACTTTCCCTTTGTTCCTCTGGAGCAGGGTTCCGTATAACTTACATGATTTTTCAGGTACATTCCTTAGAGGGATACCTCGAATTTCGCACTATTCGTACAATATCGTACGAGATTCTATCGTTGATATTCCATTCAAGAACAATCGACGAAATCTGAAACCGACAAAACCCGAGGCAATTCATTCCATATGAATCATTGCAAATCCAACTACTTCGTTCTATAGGCTCTAAAATATTTTTATATATTTGTATAATTCTATACCCTTCACATATTTTGTGGAAAATAAATATAGTGTTTAATACTGAAAACAATAAGAAATTCATATAAACTGAATATTAAACTGCTAAACACTCTAGGAGTTTCTGAATGATGTAATAGTAGGTAGTGAAGCAAAGGCTTCACTTTGCAATAACGACTAGCATTTGCTTCCCACAAAAGAGTTAGACTATTAGCGTTTTGTCCTGGCAATACCTTTCCTTCCAGTGTACATTTGGTTGGGTTTTTTTTTTTCCTTGCGTGTGGTGTGTTTTATTTTATAAATTTTTAAGTTCAGTTGTTTGCCCCCTACAATCTAGGGTATTTTTAGGTGTCTATAAATTTTTTGCCACAAATCGCCGTCACTGTCAAAGGAGACGAAAATTTTTATTTCCCCATAAATTTTTCACTGCAGACGATGGCAGATAATTTAAATTAAGCGAATAAACGCCTCATCAGAACAAGTTTAGTCAGAAAGCTTTTCCGATAGCTGCAATCTCGTGGAAATGAAGGGATGGAAAGTGGTTTTGAATCCCTTATTTTGATTGCCTTTTGACGCCTTGTTCTCATCAGTCGCATTCTCGTCCACATTTTTTCATTCCAATAGTTCCAACCCTTGAAAAATTAAAGGCGGAAATAGTGGAAGAGTGTTGAAACGCTTTTTATAAGCTTTTATTCAACTCGAGTGTCGTGTCCTCAAATTTTGAGATCTATTTCTTACTCACTTCCAATCGAGCTACAGCTTTGAACTTTAGCACAGTGGTGGGTTTCCGATGGCAATACAATATTATGCAAAAAAAATTTGCGATCTATACCTATTTTAAACCTGACAAAATGATATTCAAATTTTAGCCCTATATTTGGGCGATAAAGTTTGGGAGCTGGTAACCTCACGTTACGTAGGGTTGTAACAACACCACTATAGTCAAAGACAGGTTAAGAAGCTAACAGAGAATACGCTATACTTCCGGCGCTGCACCGATGAATGACGTAGCTCGTGTTTCTACGCGTCTTGGGTTTACTTTCGATTAGAATTCGCCAACAACCAGATTTTTTTTTACTTCGTGTGCGCCAAACGTTTCGCACTCAAAGCAAAAAGAGAAAGTTGTGTAGATCGATTCTCTTTTGTTTCTCTATTACATTGTTGATAATAATTGTAAGTTATCACGTAATATATTACGTATTTATATTTCAGAAAGTTGTCATTACACCATTTTAAAAATGTAATTGCACATATGTATATAATAATTTTAGTAGTATGTGTTTTATATTGTAGAATTCAATAATTGAATTTTGCTTACTTTACCTAACATGTCGTGTGTATTCGTGTCAGTCGTCACGAAAAAATAAAACATAAAATAAATTTAAAAAAAAATTAAGGTATAACCTTTTATTCAAAATGCACTTTAAATGAGAAAATGCGTCGTCGAAATGAACTCAAAAGTAAAAAATATTTTTTCTGATTACAATAAAATGCATGGTTCGAATAAAAGCGTGGGCACCTTATATCAAAAATTTACTTTAATTTTAACGTTTCTCCGCAATAACTTCAGAGCATATTGTCACACAAAAATCATTTGAACTTCATCTTAAAATTTTAAAAAAATTAGATTTTTAATGTCACCAATTTAATTTCCATGCAATGTTCTCTTTCATTTGAATTAATTTTTAAAATATTTCGAAACACAGCGAGACGGAACAACAGCCACGGTTCCACTAGGTCACAGTTCTATTTATAACACTAAGGGAGAGGGGAGGGTTGGTGACGGATTACAAACTAGGGAGAAATAGTGCCCAGTGACACACGAGTGACGGCGAGTCAGGGGAGGGGGCAAGGAGGGTCACTTACTCCCTACTTTTTTAGGGAAAGATTAAATTTTTATTTCATTTTAGCTGCCTAAAACTAGAAATTACAAAAAAGTAATAGTGTTCGGGAAACTAACTAAATTTTTAATTATTTTCTAAAAATTTTAATATTCATCTTTTCTGAATTATCGCGGGTGAAACTGCGACGAGGAATGCTATAATTAATGTAAAATACAAAAATAGAAACTAATTTTAACGGGCGAACCAGCTGGTCGCAGGAGGTGGTTAGTTACATATAAGTCGACAGATTTCTTAGTATCTAATGGCTTGCTATATAATGGCTTGCTAGAATTCTATTTTATGTCTTTTTAAATCTAATATTACCTCTGTAGTTCTAAGTTGGAAAAACCATTTGTAATATGTCATTTCGTTTAGTATAGTTATATTGAATCTCCCGTTTTGAAGCAACACGAGGGCTATTTTGGGCGGTCAGATGACAAGAACGACACTTGAACTGGCATCCCCTCTCCAAATTTCTTCACCACTCCAGGGGGAGGACTTTGGAGCCACTACGTATGATTTAACGTGCAAGAGACCCACTAACAATATAATTTGTAAAAGCAAAGTTAATTTTGATTTTTTTTTTAGTAAATTCATAAATAAAATCAATTTGAGATCGTTTCACATTTGAACTTGATTGCATTTGGAATTAATACATACAGACCACCGATTCCATCCACTTTCCCATTGCATAGTGTCTGCTTTTAGGGTTGTTATGATGCTACATTTTTTTCCAAAAAAGTATTGAAAATTATGAACTGTATTAACGAACTATATTAACATTTATAAATTAATAGTGTCTCCACTCAGTATTTTTAAAAATGAATATTTCAAATGGTTGAACTTTTCCCATAATCCATAGTTCAAATTTTAAACATAAGGGAATCCGACTGGTTTAAAATCTTCGTTTTTGATGAAATTATCAAAAAAAAAAATTATGACTTAATTTTGTAGCCTGTTTAACCAGCTTTCTAAAACTGTCTCACTTTTTACTCTACGTGAATTACAAATGGAGTTACAGTGTGTTATTACCGAACTGTAAGCATTATTTTATGTTGCATGAAAACTTTAAATGTGTTTTCTGAGGAATGATATTTTTGAGGAAAACTGTCGACAGTAACCATGATTTCTCAAAACGTTATTCAAGTATTGATATGAAATTTTCTGAGATTGTTTTAGGAAACTCTAAAAACTAAGGTCAATTTTAAAATCGAGTATTATTTTTAAGTGCTTAAATATAAACGAAAAGCATTTTTTATGAAAAATTACCAGTTTAGTAACTATGTTCAGCTATATCTCAAAACTATTTTGAAGTACAAGAAATATTTTAGAGCATAACACAGATAACTGTCATAAAAATGTACTCCTACAAGTATTTATGTATATTTAGAATATGATTTTGCTATGGCTGTTAGCGTAAGGCAAATATTTTAGTCATTTTTCTTCAAATTTCTCAGTTTTTTTAAAAAAAATATTATTTTGAAAGCTTAATTTTACAATATTTTCATATTTTTAAAACATATGCTGTTGAAAAATAATATTAAAATATTATATAAGTTATTTTTCAAAAAAATGTCTCCGAACACAGTCGGATACCTTAAGCTCTCAGAGTAAGGCTGTGATTTAAAAGAATTATCCCTTAGTAACAAAATTCTTTGATTTTTCAGAAAGCGAGACTACTAATCATAATAATAACAACAATAATAAACGATACTTTGGTGCATATGCAACCGGTCCATGCTGCCATTCATTTGAATATTTTGCTGCTTCTCTTTTTTCCACATCCCAGAAGATAGATTTCCTTTCAAAGTTTTGTTCCTGTCGACAACATAATTGTGATCGATTGTCCCAAAGAAATTCGACTCGCCAACACACATCTTTCGTCACTCACCGCAGCGCCCCCACTCGGTGAGAAGGAAAGCTTTCGGTAAATAAAAAATGAAACATCCGCCAATCACTCGGCCTCGATTTCTTGGAGTTCTGTTCCGTGAAAAATTATTCTCTGAATGAAGTGAAAATGATAAATAGGGTGGGCAGACGTGCTTTACCGAAATGCTGGAAAAAAATGTTCTTTCTTTTCCGAGATTTTTCCAGAATGAACGCAGGGATGCGAAGCGTGACCTCCGACCTCGCATCATTAGCATATTGATGCACGGCGATGTCTATCCGGAACGGCTTCACACCTGGTGTCATAGGTTGGGTCCAATGATTTACCGCCTATTTACATCAGATAATTAATCACTTAAACACTCTCCTGCGCCACCCCCCTCGGGCCTCGGAGGACCGGCCTCTCCAACAAGTGGTTCTGGAAGCGCGACTCTTCACAGGCATGAATCTGCAATGAATATGTAAATATTGATTGCATTGGACGAGAGATATTCGAAATTAGAATAAACACTTTTCGTGCTTAAAACAGGAATGTGACGAACAAATTACGCGGAGGCCCGAGGGAGTGTCATGTCCAAAGATGGATGTTGTGGGCCTTGAATGCAAATCGTTTTCAGCGAAAGAAGAAGAAGAATTTTCCCTGTAAGTAATGCCAGGACGTGGTGCGTTTCTCATGGAGTGTTCGTTTAATTCGTCACGTGTAAATACACGTATAATTATTTTATCCAGTTATTGAAATCTTGCAATAATAAAATGTCAAGATTGAAGCCATGCATGTTATATTTAATTTTTGATCCGACGTCACCAAAATTATTTACTGTAGTTCAAAACATGGAATTTAAAAGTAAATGTTAAAGATCTATTTTTTTTAACTTATGTAGTTTTAAGCTAAACTAAAATTAATTAATTTCAACGTTGTGACCACTTGCAGCTGGTTGCGCTTTCATGTCACTGAGGGTAGAGAGAGTTGCT
>BGPR01030205.1:0-18812 GCA_013235015.1 Araneus ventricosus
AAATGCTTTCCGATGCCCTAGGACATCCTTTATATACACTCCACTGCTGTGCTGCCACCTGCCTTCTGTGATTGGTTATTTCACGTTGACGTCGAAAGTAGGTGGTGGTCACATTAATGTGACTGTACTGTGTAAATTCTCCTCTACATATATAAGTCCCCCTACCAAAAAACAGCCCTGTAGGAGTTGATGCAATTTAAACTTATTTCTTTCACATTCATTCGATATTTTATTTTTGAAAAAATTTTAAATTCATTTACTGATGTGCTTTTTCCCCCTCAGGAACTCATGAAAATGATGGGGATGACAGATTTCACGTATTGGTCCAGCACGTTTTTGAATTACTTCGTGATTGCTTTGATCACTGTGCCCATCATCACCATCGCTTACAAGGCTACTCTAAAGAATGGAACGGCGATTCTGAAGCATTCGGACGGCGGGATCGTATTTCTCATTCTGTTGTTATTTATGATCAGTCTTATACTATTTTGCATGACGTTTAGCATATTTTTCAACCGAGGTAAGAGCTTGTTTTGATTTGTGTAGGCTTATTTAGTTTAAAATTTTGCATAGTTTTCTCATCCCTCTTTCGGAAAGTGCAGATTTATGTACACAGGTTTCCAAAAATTAAGGAAAAACCAGGAAAAAACTTTTGCACCTCCAAAAGCAAGTAAACTTTCTTAGAAATTACACAGCATACGTAAAAATTATGTTGCATCAGAATACGGTATGCAAATTTGTGGAGTTCCCGTTGCTTAATGTCACTGGACAAATGAACTATGACGGGCTTTAAAAGGCTCTGAAGTTTCTGCAAGTAGAAACTCTGCAGTAAAATTTCGAGGTAGCAGTTTTTAGTTATGGGTAGGGGAAATTGGAGTAAAAACGAAGGTTCGAAACCTATTGAAGCTAAAGTATTCGACATAGAGCTTGTCAACTTTTATTAAAATATTTATTGTTTATCGGAGTACAATATATGAGTCGCTTAGAAGCCAAAGAAGATAAGTTCATTGTTTGATATCTTTTGGTTTTTGTAAATTTTGATGGAATTAATAACATTATTTTTAGTTATTGAAAGATTCACTCGTTGCTTCATTATATACCTTCACTAATCAAATTAATAAACCAAATATTTTCAAAATTATTGTATTAAAAAATATGAATTTTCTCAATTTTTTGTTCTGGACTTATGCGCATTGGCTTCTGAACGACTCATATCTTTCCAGAAAAGTCAGTTTCCAGAAAGTTAGAACTGTGGATTAAACACACATTTCTTTCTTTATGTCTTTTTCTAAAAAAGATATTTTTTTAATATGTGAAGACTAAATTCTTATTTACAAAGAGAGATTTAATTTTAATTATAAATAACAACAGTTACAAGTGAGAAAGAAATTTTTAAAACTCCTATTCAATTAAATGAGACATTTTAAATAGTGTCTGTATATAATATCATTAAGATACTTACGAAACCTTGCTGTAGTTTTGTATTAAGACTTTCCTCGAAAACCTTTATGTGCATGTGAAGACTAAGTTCTTTTTCGTGACATTTTTATTCTGAATAACAACAGTAAGTGAGACTGAAATTTTAAAATCCTGTTCAGTTAAACGAGGCATTTTAAATAGTATCAGTATCTAATATTAATAAGATACTTACGAAACCTTTCTGTAGTTTTGTATTAAGACTTTCCTCGAAAACCTTTATGTGTATGTGAAGACTAAGTCCTTTTTTCAATTCCTACTATTAGTTCACACTCCCCCTATATCTTGTTCAAATTTTGCAATCGATTTTAAACTAATTTCCCGATGAGCTGGAGATTTGAAACTTTAAAAATAGCTCAGAACTAGATGACAATGCAATATTAATTCGCTTTCTTGTGTGTCTGTCTGTCTGTTTGTCTGTCATTTCATATTTTGCATGACGCATGCGCAGTACGTTTTTCATTATATCTCGAAAACTATTAACATTACAGACTTGGTTCTTGGGTATATGGATGGCCCATGGGATCATCGAAGCACCTCCATATTTCAGCCATATCTTTGCGCATGCGCAGTACATTTTTCATTATATCTCGAATCACCTAAGTAGGTATTGACTTAAATTTTTTTTTATATTACTTGTTTTTACTCGGACGAAACGAAAGTAATTGTTAAAAGTAAGATTGTTATTAAATGAAGGTTAGTGTCATAAGTTCTGTTTTTCATGCTTTTTGAGATTTTCTACTATGACTTTCGTTAGTAAATCTGAGACAATGGGATCTGAGATATATTTGGTGGGCTACAAGCCCCTTCTTAGAACGGCACAGATCTTCTAGTCCTTAAAGATTTTCCATAATAATGTTTGAACAGGCAAAGCGAGATGTGCGGGGGGCGTTCATAAAACAGTTTAACAAGTAAGGAACGATTTGGTAAAGTCAGTTTCATGACGGAGTCCTGGTTTAGGGAAAATATGCTTCAAGACTCATTATATAGGTAGAAGATGTTGCGCATGTTAAGCAATAAGTAAATTACATGCTCCACCGCGGCATTTCATCCCCTAGCGACAGAAATATGAACTAATTTTTTTCTTTCAAAAATCGAACTCAGGAGAGCATGTGTACGAAATTTGGATAAAATTGGCCAAGTATTTTTCTCTAGAAAGAGCCCTAAACACCTCCTGTTTAATTTGGATCACACTGTGTTTGTTACTATTTTATTGCCGTATTGTAATTTATACGCGGGTTACAACCACCAATTTTTTTGCTTATTCAATAAATTGTTAAGTTTTATGCATTATGCGCTCCGTTGAAAGCCATTAAAAAATCTCTGAAAAGTATTTAATTTTAATATAATGCTGAAAATTATCTTTTCAGATTTTGAAGTTTTGATTAAACTCATTTCTTTCCTTCCAGCCGTGTTTGCAATAATTGCTTTACTGATAGTCTACATTCTTTCTTTCACACTCTTGTCTATAAAATTTCTCACCCCATTAAACGAGTCGGCGTACTTCTCAATGAGTGTGATTGGCAAATTAGGAATCTGCCTTTTTCCTCAAACTGCATTAGTTACTGCCATCTTCCTTATTTCTTCCTATGAAGCTAGTGGTAAGTGTGACATTTTATTTTAATAATATTTAGCTTCACCACGGTTTATTTTAAAGTTTTTCTTTCAAGAAAATGCCTTTTTTGTTATCATGTAGCGCGTTCAGATTTGATAATTCCGTCATTTTTTTGTTCAAAAGGAAATAAAACATCGCACAGTGGCAAGATTTTAATATAACATTACCTTAAAACCTCAATTTTGAACTATTGGACAGATTCTTTATTGCATAGTGCTGAATTGCATTCAAATTTGTCATACGTGTTTCGCATGAATTGAAAGATGAATATATGCTAAAAGCTAAGTGCGAAATGCAGATATGGTATATAATGACTAAGCAATATAAAAAATGCATTTGTGGCGAAGCATGAAACGATTAATATTTTACACAATACCAGAAAACAAACCGGGCAGCATATTTACAAACCCTACCCTGATAGAACTGAGGCAGGAAATCAGTCAATATCATTGGCTACTAGGAGCAGTGACATCGTTTCCAGCTCTCGTACGTAGCGTACGGCAATCATAACAAAACAAGAGTCGTCCTACTTTTCTTCACCGTTTTCCTACAGTTGAGCACAGAAAACATTCTTCCGTGGGTTGCAATATTTTTAAAAATGAAATTATTTTTTTAAAATATCATAAAAAATAAAACATTCCACACGGCAAGAAATTATACTAGTGAAAAGTACACGCACGAGAGCAAAGAACGACGTCATCGGCTCTCGGCGAAGCGAGCCAATCATATTGTCCGATTTCCTGCCTCAGTTCTATCAGGGTAGGGTTTGTAAATATGCAACCGGGCAGGTATAACATACTCCTACTAATATCTCGTTACTAATGCCGCGCAGCAAGGAGAGACTTTTCATTAACACGCTTTTATTACTAAATAGCGTTTGACATTCTATAAAATGCGCACCTTTTCAATAAAAGTCGTTTCATGATTCGCTTTTAATTTTCTAAATAACGTCTGAAATTCTAGAAAATGTGCGCCTTTTCAATAAGCCTTTTCATGATTCTCTTTTAATTGTCTAAATAACATTTGTCATTGTGTAAAATGCGCGCCTTTTCATTAAAGGTCTTTTCATGATTCTCTTTTAATTTTCTAAATAGCGTCTGAAATTCTATAAAATGTGCGCTTTTTCAATAAAAGTCTTTTCATGATTCCCTTTTAATTGTCTAAATAGCATTTGCCGTTGTATAAAATGCGTGCCTTTTCAATAAAAGCCTTTTCATGATTCTCTTTTAATTTTCTAAATAGCATTTGTCATTGTATAAAATGCGTGCCTTTTCAATAAAAGTCTTTTCATGATTCCCTTTTAATTTTCTAAATAGTGTCTGAAATTCTATAAAATGCGCGCCTTTTCAATAAAAGTCGTTTCATGATTCTCTTTTAATTATCTAAATAGCATTTGTCATTCTATAGAATATCTAGATATTACATACAATGCCTACGGAAAGTAAACTTGATGTTATCGCCGATATTTGAAGAGCGACCATTCCAGACATTCTATGCATTGCCTTTAACACATACAGGGCTAATAGAAAATTTATACGTCTGAAAGCAGCATCATGAATAAAGATATCCATATTGAACCGTAGTATAACAAATCTCCGTGTTTTAATTTACACGGTGTCTTTGATTTCAGTAGCCTAGTTCTGAGTCCAGTAAAGTAAAACCCAGCTGTCACATAAGAGCGCCAAATAGTGTTCCATATTCTTCTTATGGAAATTTGTAATATTTATTTCTTCCTATGGAAATTGATATCTCTTATTTTTTGAATTTGTTTATGTCTTTATACTTGTATATCATTCATATACACTGATCGCTTTTCAGGTGAAGGAGTTCACTGGAGCAATATTTCCGAATTCGCTTTGCTCCCAGAGGTCAACTTGTTGATGGTCATATTAACCATGTTATTTTCGTGCTTTCTGTACGTTTTTCTTCTTTGGTATTTTGATGCTGTTTGGCCATGGCAGCCGGGTGTACCCAAACCTTTTTATTTTTTCCTGACGGTAAGCAGTTTTTTTAATCTCATTATCAATTAAATAACATTAGTTCCTTGGTTTTTTTTAACGGCAAAATTCTTTTTCTGCAGAGAAGCTACTGGTGTGGATGTAGACCAAAGCAACAGGATGAAATTGAACTGGTAAAAACTGAAAACAGTGTCGAATTTTTTGAGACGGAACCCAGAAATATTTCACGAGGAGTAGTTATAAAGAACTTATCAAAGGTAATCACATCATTTATTTAAATTTTTTATAACCATGTAATTTGTTTTATATTTCATCTTTTATATTTCGTTGGTTTTCAAAAAATATTCTTGTTGTCAAGAATAAATTTGTTATTTTTTAATTTGAATAATGCAAATATCATACGATAAAAAAACTTTATTGTGAAATTCATTTTTGGGGGGAATTTGATTTTTGTTTGATTGGCATATGTTTTTGATTTTTACGTTATTTGCGTTTCTGTTTCTGGGGACTGATCTTGTAATTCTGAGTCCTGGTCAAAACGACTCCCGAGACTGCATCCAATACTCCAAAGATTCACACCGCGATGTGTGTATCTTGAAATTTGCTTCTGTTTCTCGCTCTATGAGTCAAATCATGGCGAGAGTAGAGACGAACTTGCTAATTTCTTATTTTTGTGTCGAAATTCGTACCAATCACAGCCACTCGCATCTTATGCTACAATATGATTTAATAGATAGCAATTTATTTATTAGATCTTTATCTCTGGAGATAAAGTAAAGCTCCATCAGAATACAAAAATATTGGAATAATTAGTCTTGGGGTAATTTTTCATTTAACAAACTGTTTTAATTTTCACGAATGATGAAGAAATTATTGGAGCATGGTAAAACGAGGAGAGTTTGCACCAAGAGGGATGAGAAAGCGGCAAGGTGGTTTTTTACACTCAGATGAACTCTGCTGTCTAATAGTAAACAGCAGCAATTTCTCGACTTACCACGTCTTCATAATCATAACAATGACTCGTATTAGCGTCATGGTTATGATTGTATGATATTTGTTTTAACCGGCTTTTACTGCTAAATATCGGCGAACACACGTGTGTAAAATACCGTGTTGGCACATTCTCACCTTACCTGGAACAAACTTGCTTCCTTTCACGGTATGTAATGATATTTCTATTTTGGATCCTAGTATTGCAAAATTACATGCTTTGAATTTTCTGTATTAGGTATTTAATAGTACGAATCAATATCATATCATATAATTTAAATTGTGAAAAAAAATTGTGAAATTTGCCTTTCAAAGACACCAGCCATATTTTGCTTAAATAATATTCATAGACAGTGTACATTAATTTTGAAAACTAATTAAAAACGTGTGTGCAGTTTTTCTCATAAAGTGGTTTATGTTTAGGAATTCCGTTCTGGACTTACTTCGAAATTAGCGGTGAATAATGTTTCATTGAACATATATCAAGGTCAAATTACTGCACTGCTTGGTCACAATGGGGCTGGTAAAACTACTACTATCAATATTCTGACTGGTAAGTTTGAAGGATTTTGCAGCCTTTCTTCAGCGTTTAAGTGGTCTTTTTTTATTTTTAAAAGACTTTTGTTTCCCAGTATTTTAAAATAAAGTCACCCAGCAGTTATTTTATAAAGTTTTTCAGAACACCTTTGATGATTCTGTTCGTTTTTTTCTCATTAATTCTAGGTTTGTTCACTCCAACAAGTGGTGGTGCCTCCATCAATGGACTGGATATATTAACAGATACAACGAAAGCACGAAGAGGTCTTGGTGTCTGCCCGCAGCATAATGTTCTATTTGACACCCTCACAGTCGACGAACACTTGAAAATATACGCAGCAGTATGAATCATTCTGGGATTTTTTTAATAAATTTTTGTAAATATCTGTTTGCTTTGTAAACGATAATTAATGTACAATAGCTCTAAAGAGATTAGATACTACCACTACTAGCTTATCATGGTCTGCTTCCGTGGGGAAGAGGGTAATGCCACTCGCCAAAACAGTTTGTAGCACGTGACACATTGAGACAACCGATCAGACAGGATTTCGGTATCGTGAAAGGCGAACTACGTCACCGTCAAAGTCACACCCTATTGGTTTGAATTTTCGCTGCTGAAGATTTTCCGTCACCATCGTGTGCATTTTCAAGCCGGTTGAATCCAGTCCACGATTTCCGTCATCTTGTCTGACCTGTCACGTGCTGCAAACTTTTTTGGCGAGTGGCATTGCCCTCATTCCCACGGAAACAGACTACGATACACTTTCCGTGTGATATACGCTTTAGAGAATTATTAGGAAAGGCTTTCCACTAAAGGTGGCAACCAGCTAGTGGAAATTTGGCATTTTTTATCAAATTTACCAAAGAAAAAGAACTTAAAACTTCAATATTAAGTTGTTATTTCGAACCATAAAAAGTTTCCGGATTTTTCATGAAAATGCAAGTGATTTTTATCGGTGATCAAGATTAAAGCTAACAAGAGATTGGTCAAATCAATAAGTCTTGAGTGTCATTTTTTAAACTGTGCGCTGGAAGATGCTGTGAAAATATGGCGATGAACGTTAATATTATTTTGAGTGTTGTGAAGGTGTATTTTTGAGCTATATTTATTTGTTTACTTCTATTGTATGTGATAGTTGTAAAAGGCTTGCAGAAGCTCTTCTGTCTTATGCATCTTATTTTGAGAATAAATGTTGATTACCTGCTTTGTCTGAGTTAAAGTCTGAAGCTGACATCTTTGATGCACGAAACAGTTACTCTATGATAACTTAGCTACTTACTGCTTTAAGTTGCATTATTTTCTTCACAAGTCTTGTTTTTGTTGTTGACTAGTTTTGGTTTGGAGTAACGAGTCAAGTCCGTGAGATATGGTCGCATGATGAAGGAGAATTGTGATAGTTTTTGTTGATCAAAGCGACCTTGGAGCACCTAGGTGTCAGCACAGGTAGAGGTCTCAATAGCTCCTATATAAGAGGCTGAGCTGCCTTCTTGGATGACTTTAACCCTGTGACCACCGAGGGTTCTCAAAATCTGAGTACAGTTGTATACGGAGGTTTTTTACTAATGTATAGGTGAAATAGATTCGTCCACGCCGTCTCCCCCTTTTCTACTCACTACGGATGGTGGAAGATGTGAATGGAAGGCCCTTCACCTCTTACCTCTACCCCAAGGGGTCCGTTAATGACTGTTAAAGAGTAACCTATGCTACAGGTAGAATGTTAATGGCTACTTACTGTGGTAGTACTCTGACAGAAAAATTCATTAAGTATGGCGTTGTGACGCCTGAAGTGGCCAATGAAAAATTCAGGGTTACCAAATAATAACACAGTATTTGCTAAATGTTAAATTTATTGTTCTACCCTTATATTGTGGTCTTGATTAATACACGAAACATACACACAGATATAATACCAATTAATACAGATAACGATGCCTCCAACTCTATAATCTCCGGCGTCACACATTATAATGTCCGGTGTTACACGTTATAATGTCCGACGTAACCATACGACACGAGCAGTTAGTTTTCGCGAGATAACAGAATTGGCCAATTCGAAAATTCCACACGCCTTATTCTATGCACGTCCTACCCCGGGGTCATTATATTAGGCAATCTATATCGATGATTCCATCACCATATTTGCCTGGCCTTTCCATCTACTGTTGCGGCATCACCATCTTTAGGGCTAGTGTCCCAGATCGCCGCAGCTCGACGAACCTTCTTCCTTCACGTTTCTCGTAGAACTGAGGCTTTTTGCACAAGCGCCGTTCAACGCGTCTGTTGACCAGTAGTAGATAGGTGGTGCCATCTGGTGGGTTGCTTAACCGCAAAAAGTTCTGTTATGGTTGCATTTTGCAACAATGACCACTCGCCTTCTCCCCGCTTTCAGAACAGTAACCGGCCGAAATCCGTCCCACTGGTATAGAAGTTGCATGGCCGGTTATGGCCGGCTTAGGAGTCAGAGGGTTAAAGAGAAACTGACCAAAATTTGTGTTTCGTTCGGAGGAGCTCCTGGAAATTCTAGTAGTCAGAAATTTCCTACTAAGTTCATTATTAAGTTAATTTCTTACTACATCCAGTTTTGAATAATGCTGTTAAGAGTACAGAATGAACAAAACCAGTGACCTCCTCCCTCCTATTCAAGTTCCTAATTCATGTCTTTCCTTAAACCTCAAGGCTACGGTTGGGCTCTTAAGACTTGGGGTTATGTATACTAGCGGAGGTCGTTTGTGGATTGAAGCAGGAGTAGATCTCATATTGCAAACATTTTAGAGGATGATATTTGAGAACGTACTTAAACCCGTTATAAAATTCAGATTGATGTTAAATCAAGAGTTAACTAAATCGAACACTGAGTGAAAGTTAATATAAGTTGGAACAATAGTTAGTCATTTGAAGTTAAGATGGACATCACGCTTTATTTATAATCATTTAAAAATTAAACACTTTATTGCATTTTATAAGATTTAACTGATACTTATTCAATTCAAGATTGTTGATAAAATTAGCAAATGATGTTTATATGAACAGTTAAGCTTCTTATGGATTGCAGATACCTTTTAAAATTACAGATGAAAGGAGTTCCATGGAGCCAACTGGCGGACGAGACAACCAAGGCCCTGGACATTCTGAAGTTGTCTGACAAAAGATATGAACTGGCGAAGAGTTTGTCTGGCGGAATGAAGCGCAAATTGAGTCTTGCGATTGCTATAATCGGTGGATCAAAAGTAGGTTCGATTTCGTTTTACAAGATTCGTGTGTTTCTTAGAATTTATTTAACATCACATTTTTTTTATAAATGTGAACTCTTTTAGAAATATGTACATACCGGCAAAATCGAAAGTTTACTGTTCTTTCTGTTTTGAAACGGAAACAAGTCATTCTATAATTTTTTCTGAAGTTCTACAATACATATTTTATTGTATTTGGTTAAAACCAAGTGCACATATATCTATAAATATCTATTTCTGAAAATTCAGATTTAAATTATTGAATTAACGAAGGTATTTATTTTAAAGTTTGCTTTCAGTACTAAAGGTATTTTTAATAAAAAATGCTATTAATGTAAAGAGTGTTAAATCTCAGTTTAACTTTTTATCAAAAGATACAAAAAAACAGAGAAAGAAATATTCTTATTGGTTTGAAACGTTCACATGTTTCTGATAAATTTCATAACGAAATATTTCGATCCTAATATTCTAAATTCAAATTAGTTTTTATGTAAAATTATATATAAAAAGATACACTTAAAAATTATTTTTGATAAAGATCCCATACTTCTCCCCCTCTAAAACTTAAAGAACAACTAGTAAACAAATTAATATAAAGAAGGTTATTATTATTTTTAAAGAATTGTTTATCACCGATTTCTGAACAAAATTTACAACCTCGTAAATAGGTCATAAGGCGTAATTTCACTGTTCCACTAAAGTGAATTAATAGAGAAAACAGTGAAATGAAAGCAATACTGAATAGATGATATTCACTATGGGACACGCATTCCTCTAACTGAAATATACTCTTGACATCGCCTTTCTATGTGCTTAGAATTAAGTTTTTTGTTATCTGAATGGAAAGAAAAACCCATACGCGGAGTAAACTTTTCCCATTAACAATCCCAAACTTTGAGCAGCCAACTGCTTCCCTAAGTATTTCCAAAGGTGTTCGATAAGGCTAAAATCTGGGAATCGAGATAGACAGTCCGTTATCTCCAAACCCTGCTCCGTCAACAAGAATGAAATGTCAATATGTAGAACAATTTTCGATAACAAGAATGAGACGATGAGGACAAGACTTATCGTCCATTAGATTGAAGCCATCACCAATAGTACCAGCATATAGTTTTACCTATGGATGAACAATCTCGTCTCGATATGTCGCTCCAGTCAGAGTTTCTCAATTGACCACATGGAGGTCAGTATGGCTACCCAAAGAGATTCCAGCCCATTCCAAGATTCCACCTCCTCAGTAATTCTCTGTTCTGAGACTGTTAGTGCCTAGTCCTCTGTTCTCTCCAGATTGTCTGTTCTGACAGAATCTCTGTTCTCTCTAGACAATAATAATATTTCAATTCCAACTATTAGTTCACATTCTCACTACATATATATATATATATATATATATATATATATATATATATATATATATCTTGTTCAAATTTTGTAATCGATTTTAAACTAACTTCCCGATGAGCTGGAGACTTTAAACTTTAAACATAACTCGGAACTAGATTATAATGCAATATTAATTCGCTTTCTTGTCTGTCTGTTTGTCTGTCATTTCATATTTTGCATGACGCATGCGCAGTACGTTTTTCATTATATCTCGAAAACTATTAACATTACAGACTTGGTTCTTGGATATATGGATGGCCCATGGGATCATCGAAGCACCCCCACCATATTTCAGCCATTTCTTTGCGCATGCTCAGTACGTTTTTTATTATATCTCGGAGGTCTCTGCGTCACGTAACTTAATTTTTCAGGAAAATAACAACTTTTTTATTTATGATCACGTGAAGAGAAACTGAAATAAACCTGAAATTTGCCACATGTCTCAGTCATAATCTCATCAAGATGTTTAAAATCGATTGCAAAATTTCATACACACAAGACTAAAAAGTAGAAAATAATTATTTAAATAAAATGAAAGTTTTAATTTTTAAAACGGACTAAAAAGTATGAAATAATTTCTTTTAGGCCCATACAGATTGATAACCCCATACAGATTTAAAACGAAAAATGTGGGGCGCATGCAATGGCACTTGATGTTAATACAGTTTTTTCAAATATTAATTCATTAATTAAATTTAATTAATTAATTTTAGTTTTATATGGGAGAAAAAAATTTCTAAAATAAATTTTTTCTTTGTTGACCTAAGTAGGAATTGACTAAAAAAATTTTTTTATATTACATGTTCAAAGTAATCCTGGTCGTATCTGTAAAGAGTACTAGTATTCAATCTTCTCTGGTACAAATGATGGGATATTTAGCCCAACATAATGAGGGCATATCTCTGCAGTCAGGTGTGAAGAACGCACACAAGTGGTCTTCGAGCATGCATACATACCTCCATTATGAATATATTTTCGCACTGTAGTGAAAGACATTCTTCTCCCTGTTTCTAAAAATGATCAGAAATTTGGTGAGGCACAGTAGTATTCCTCTTTCTTTGGCCTGAAAGAAGCAAATAATGTTCATCAAATGCCGTTGCAACGGGTGGAAGACGTGGGACAAGCTTTACTGTAACTAAATTTGTGTGTTGGAACTGATTCCAGAATCTGTGACCCTGAACGTAAGACAGGGAGTGCCTAGTCCTCTGTTCTCTCTAGATAATTCTCCAGACTGTCTGTTCTGACAGAAGCTCTGTTCTCTGCAGATCAGAATAATTTTCCAAAGTATGCCCGGACACATCTGCAGAAAATACTAGTCTTCAATGTTCTCTGGTACAAATGATGCGCTCTCTGGCCCAACATAATGAGGGCATATCTCTGCAGTCGGGGGTGAGGAACACACACAAATGGTTTTTCATGCACACTGAGGGGTCATGTGCTACCTCATAATAACCAGAGGGGTGGTTGCATGTAGTCCGTATTGTTCTATATTCAAGAACCATACCGAGATTGACGAACAAAGTTTTCTTGATAACAAGCACGTAAATGGACGAAAGACAATAAAAATATACACTTGACTAGTAACACACAAACTGTAATGTCGCATCAGGAATTAGCGTTCTACACATCGAGTTACATGACTAAACTCTTTTATGCACCCAAATTTACTAAAAGCGCAACAAGATTTGTACTTCTTCACCATGAGCCACATGCCTCGAGTTACTAGACTTTTGCCAATATGCTGATTGCGCAACAGCGCCATCTATAGTACAGCGCCACCTATAGTAACTCACTAGATCACAACACACACATACCTTCATTATGAAGACGTCTGCGCACTGTAGTGAAAGACGTTCTTCTCCCTGTTTCTAAAAATGATGATAAATTATGTGAGGTGCCGAAGTATGCCTCCTTCTTCGGAATGAAATAATCAAATAATGATCATTAGATGGGGTTGCTGCACATGGATGACCTGGGACTATAACTAGTTTTCTTTTTTGTTTTAACTGATTCCAGAGTCTGTGGACCACAATACGAGTGACGTTGATACGTATCAGTATCAGTAATAAGCCAAATTCCATACACCCGAATGTGATTCAATTCAAGGAAACGGGTAAACGATTTCCCTTGAACGTATGCAACATTTTCAAACTCGAAACTGGTGGCCAACAAACATTATTCAAAAATATGCACAATTTTAACATGCATATTTCAACGTAATGTGTGTATCAGAGGCATTTTTGACTTATGGCCATTTCTTGGCGACTTCTTTTTAATACATCTGATTTAATGAATGTAACTATGTTTTTCGTATAAATCATATTTTTGGTACTGTTTTTTTCCCGCGAATATGCAATTAATTACCTCTATAATAAAGAGATTCTTCAAAATTAAAAATCTATCTTTTCAGGTTTGTAATTTCAGCTATTTCGAGAATCGGAAAAAATAATAATAATTTATTTTAAGGTATTATTTCTGGACGAACCAACGTCTGGTCTCGACGTGGAAGCGAGGAGGGGCGTGTGGGATGCTTTGCTAGAAATCAGGCGAGACCGGACCATCATCCTGACCACGCACTACATGGAGGAGGCAGATATTCTAGGAGACAGAATAGCGATCATGGCAGAAGGGGAGGTGCAGTGCTGCGGGTCGCCCATGTTTCTCAAGCAGAAATTCGGTAAATCGCTATACGAGAATAACACTTGCTCTTTTGCAGGAAGGACAAACTTCTGTAGGACGGTCGAACATTTCTATAGCATGAATTATCGGTCAAGACGGTCTCGAAATGTCTACGGACAAACTTCTACTTACTAAAACTTGGATTGAATATTTTCTATTTAATATTTACAGTATTTATGAAAGTAAAAGAGATAATCTTCGTCCATCCACTGGATTCATTACAGGCGTCCAATCCAGTCCTATCTACTTAGCTTCCACTTGGTCAGTTAGGCTCATACAATCGTCTTCAGCTGAGGGATATATTTCCAGTTTCCCCTTCTTCCTTCATCTCACCTCCAAAGCTATTTCCTTACAGATCTACATCCCCTCAAGTCGGCCGTTCACGGTCACACTTTAAAAATCCGACCACTCCACGCCAAAACCGATGGTAAATGTGGAAACCGGTCAGAATCGGTATGGCTATGGAGCGTGGTTGGACATCCTGTAACCTACGGACGCATAATCCGCAATAATTTTAATAACAAATATTTCTGCCATTGTTATTTTTAAATATTTGTTCTAAATAAGTGTGATTTCAATCACACTTTTAATTTTCAAATTTTTATTAAATGTATGTAAAATATTTCGAAAAAAATTAAATAAAAATTGTCATTTTTTATTGCACTTTCTACAAAATTTTGTATTTTTAGTTCTATTTACTGTCAATAGATGGCGTTTGTAGTGAAAACTAGTTAAAAAAATTTCCGATCAATTAAGTTAACCACAAATATTCCCATCAAGCGTGGAAGCCAATATCAACGCACTTCACTATTCAGAATCCCCTTTGCAGTGAATCACAAATCCGATCATTTCCCGTTCCGATCGCAGTTAACCGCCGGAGGAGGTAAGCTTCCTGGTGAATATTTGTCTGGAACGATTATTGCTACTTTCTATCGTTATACAATAGCTGTAATTGATAAGAGCTGTAATCATTCGAAACCGCATATCACAACAAGAATGGTGACTCATAGCGTCATAGGAAATACCAATGAAAGTGCGATAGGGGGAAACGAAACCCGCATATCGAAAGATCTTCTTTTTAAGCACCAAAACAGACTTCCATGGCGCCATCTGTTAACAGAAGATGGAACTAAAAACTAAAACTTAGGGCAGGTATATTAAAAAGGAATGTTTTTTTAAATTTGAAACGCTTTATGCACATTTATTTACCAATGTTTGAATCACACCTTTCTGACAGTAATATTCATCACTGGTATTTGTGATTTTTTGATATTGCGTAGTAAATAACAGTTTATCAAATATTCGTTATCCCTACTGTAACTTCCAGACTGTTAAGTTTCCCACTAGAGCCTTCGCGCTACAGCCGAGTTGGCTTACCCACAGACAACCGAAATTCCTCCGTTCGAGACTGCTCCTTCCTCCCCAGGGAGAAGTGAAGAGAAGAATAAACTTTGGCGCCAACGAGCGAGAGAGTGGCTTTTGCAAAGCGTCTCAATCTCATGCTACCACTTTACGCAAGTTGAATCTGATTGGCTAATCGGATCATGTCAGCGGTCACGTGGATTTCTCGCCAATATTCCAATAACTTTTTTGATTTTGAATGTACAAGGTTTTTTCAATTACAAGCTTACGATGCTTTACGTTTTCAATGAAAAAGCGAAGACGCTGATGTTCTCTTAAGTTAAAAAAAATTTGCCCGGCACCCACTTCAGATGCTGCAGGCATCGCGTGCGCATGCGCAATCAGAAGGTCATGTGAGCTGACAAACCAATTAGACTCGACTTGCGTAAAGTGGTATCATGGGATTCAGGCGCCTGTGGTTTTTGAGGTCGGGTATTCTGACCGCTGAATTCCGCTGCTGTATCTTAATAGATGGAATTTAATTCCGCTTGTGCATTATTAAATAATGTAAATAAGCTTTGCTTATACTTCAAATTAGATTATTTAAAATGAATCAATAGTCTGTCTTTGTTGCAATCTAATCGGACAGAATTTCCGTCATTCCACGCCATTTGGAAAGGGAGCATAGAGACCATTGCGGACACGTTTGTGAAAATGCGTGTTTCTAAAAATTCCATACCTCCTTCAAGGTTTGAACAACGCAACTCTCATTTTCAAGATTAGAAGCAAAAGGAACTTTTTAAAAAGTACTGAAGTAAGAATTTTTATGCAAAAAATAAAGGAAATGAAGTACGATGAAACGGGACTAATCGCAAAATATTTTTTTAAATTTAATTTCAAGAGCCTATCAAAAGAAAAGATATACTTGATAGATATATGTAATACTTCTCTCAATTGTATACTGAATATACTTGAGAAGTTTTAAATCATCTGAAGTCTATCACACTTCACTTTTACTGTTTTCCTGCAAGAATGGCTGAAAAGAGTCGCCAATAACCTCGTCTCCAGGCAGAAAATTCGTGGGATTATCAAATTCATTAGCGAAAACAGAGATCTTTTCCGGCCTCCCTAGCCTTCAACATCCCAGAGAGCTGAACTAAGTAGCTCAATCACCGGACATTCCACCTTCAAATAAAAGAAAGGTATTTCAACATCTAAAGAAAAGAAGACTATTAAGAACTAATAGTGTAAAAGTGAAAATGCCTGTGCTGTACATAGTGTATATATTTCCTTCTTTTTGTTTATTTTGTTTTTCTTTTTCTTAAATAAAATTCCCGTGTCTAGACCATCAAACCGTTCAGTGACCGGTCTGGTCACGGGTAAGGGGGTAAGGGACGGCGTTCTGTTCTGTTTTCCTGCATCACTATCGGAAAAAAATTATGAGCTAAAATACCTTTTATTTCCATGAAAGTATTTCCCGATGAAATAAATTTTATTCTTTTAGGCACTGGATATCATTTACACGTAGTGAAAGACGCAAAATTCAACTTGAATGCCGTGATTTCCCTCCTGAGGAAGTACGTTCCCGAAGCGGAGCTCGGAAAAGAGCTCGAGAAAGAGATCTCCTTCAGTCTTTCCGCCGACACCGGCAAGGATTTCGGCGATATGTTTGAAGAGCTGGAACACCGCAAAGGGCAGCTCGGCGTCCTCTCTTTTGGAGTCACTATAACAACCATGGAAGATGTCTTCTTAAAGTAAGCTACGGCATCTATTACTGTTTTACACAGTCCAGTCACATTAATGTGACCACCACCTACTCTCGACGTCAACGTGAAATAACCAATCACAGAAGGCAGGTGGCAGCACATTGCAGTGGAGTGTATATAAAGGATGTCCTATGGCATCGGAAAGCATTTCAATCGTTGGCGTAATGTAGAAACGTAGCGATTTATCCGACGTCCAAAAGGGCATGATTATTGGCTTTCGGGCCAAGGGTGGAAGCATTTCGGAAACGGCTAATTTTGTGAACTGTTCGCGTGCCGCCGTGGTAAAAGCATACCGTGCATGGCAGCATGGCATTATCGAAAATCAGCGGCGTGGCACATGTGGTGCAGCAAGGGCTATAGAGGACAGAGGCGAACGAAGGATACGGAGATGCGTTCGGGCGAATAGACGTGCAACTGTTGAGCGACTCGCTGAACCGTTGTTGAGGGTACACTCTTGGTAGCCCCTTGGTTCATATGGGCGGTCAGTTGCTCAGACTAAAATATTTGCCTTACGCTAACAGCCGTAGACAAAATCATATTCTAAATATACATAAATCCTTGTAGGAGTACATTTTTATGACAGTTATCTGTGTTATGCTCTAAAATATTTCTTGTACTTAAAATAAATATTTTTGAGATATAGCTAAACATAGTTACTAAACTGGTAATTTTTCATAAAAAATGCTTTTCGTTTATATTTAAGCACTTAAAAATAATACTTGATTTTAAAACTGACCTTAGTTTTTAGAGGAGAACATCAAGCATATTACAGAAAACCATCTCAGAAAATTTCATATCAATACTTGAATAACTTTTTGAGAAATCTTTGTTACGGTCGACAGTTTTCCTCAAAAATATCATTTCTCAGAAAACACATTTCAAGTTTTCATGCAACATAAAATAATGCTTATAGTTCGGTAATAAAACAGCTGTGAACTCCATTTGTAATTCACGTAGAGTAAAAAGTGAGACAGTTTTAGAAAGCTGGTTAAACAGGCTACAAAATTAAGTCATAAAAAGTTTTTGATAATTTCATCAAAGACGACGATTTTAAACCAGTCGGGTACCTTTTAATTAAATGACAAACATTTTCCTGTAGCGAATCCTCTTTGCGTTTCCCACTCCCTGTTCTATTGAAAAAATTACTTTTTTCTATATCCTGACCTACCCTTAATGTTTGTAAACTATCTTTTTGAACACTCTGTATATTTTTCATGAAACATTTCATTTTCTTCTTTTCAAAATCACCTACTAATCTGAACTGTCAAATCTGCAAGCCAAGGCGTATCCGCGTAATAACTAGTAATTTTACCGATTGCAGAAATTTCACTAATCATAAGGTTAGATTTATCTGCATAATGAGTGTATTATTATAGTGCGGGAGCTAATTTGTGAAAATTTGAAGTTTCATATAATTAATACATTAGTTTTGGCGAACAGAATGACTTTAAAGCCAGCAACGTTGTTTTCGCTTTATGTCCACCATGCTTTTTGAAATAAAGCAGGAAGCCCGATTGACGACATCAAAGAACCATTGGATTAAAAAGCTTCGTTATATTTCCAACACAATACAAAATAAATAAATATTTGCAGCACATCTATTTTCAAGTATTTACAGAAAGTTGCTCATAATAATTTCATAAGAATAACTCTTACCAATTCATCCAGCATCATCGATCTTCTCTAACTCAGACTCATTGTTAAGTTGTTTTCCTCATAATAGGTAAGCGAGATCTGCTTCGCGTGCTAAAGCTGCCCGCCACATTAGTATTAAATGCATGTTACTTCATGCACTTAATGCTATTGCATTGCATAACATACATTAGAATCGAAAAA
>BGPR01030206.1:61-18811 GCA_013235015.1 Araneus ventricosus
CATCTTTTATCATTACAAAAATCATCTTTTATCATTACAAAAATCATTTTTTATCATTACAAAATAGATTCTCAGCAAGTAAGCCAACTTTTCCAGCAACGAGCAACTCAAGTAGCAAAAAAATAAATCAACTTTTGATTCTGCTGCAACATTTTCTATGTATCCCCCCCTTTAGACAACATTCTAAACTTTTATCTCGTAGTGAATAAACATGCATCACTAAGAAAAATGTTGGCTATTGAATTCTGTCACTATCAAAACCTAAATTTCAATTTAAATCTTCCCACTGAATGTTTTTGCCATCAACTTTCACCCTTTAAAGGTCTTTAAATTCCTGATTTATGTTATATATAACCATAAGCTTAAAATATCGCAATGGTTCAGCATTTTTTGATGAAAAATTATGGATTTTTCCCCTAGAACGTTGCGCTTGGACCCTTTTTCACCGCTTCTTTCAATACATATACACGCGGAATTTTCTGGAAAGCATTAAAAGTAAAAGCACTTGATAAAGGATACAAAAAGTAATTTCAAATCCGTAATGCATTCTTAGATGAATTGTCGTCTGCTTTTGTTTTAAAATTCGTAATGTATTCTTTCTAAAATTGTCATTTGCATTTGCTTTAAGTGACAATTTCGCGGAAAATTTTTTGAAGCTGAACGAAATTTCTTCAAGCATTTGTCATTTCGATATTTTTTTAGTACTTCGTACTTTGACAGTTAAATAAATCAATCATAAAATTCTTCAATTCCCGCGCATGCATTCATATGGAAACAAGTTTTGAGATTTTTTTCAATTTTCATTCTTTTCTTTATGCTGTTATTTTATATTTTAAGATTTGGAAGATACATTGCATAGTTTCATTATACTTTTCAAGGAAAAATCATCCATTTCAAACTTAGTGACGTCGATGCATTAGATACTTTTACCATCTGTCATGACAAGAGTACAGATTCATTTAATTTAATGCAGGTGACATAAAATTGTGCTTTATTCTCATGGAATTTATTCCATTTGATGGAGCCAGTGACCTTTCATTCAAAATTTCGGGGAAATATTCTTTAGAAACAGATCAGAAGTTGACTTTATAATATTAGTAAATAGTGAATACAAAAAATATATGAATTTCGTAGAATTTTTATTGTTATGCACGCATTTTTAATATGAAAAGTATTTTATACAATTATTTCAACATAAAAATCATATTTTATACCTTTGTTATTCAAATGAATTCATAAAAGTGATTGATTTTAGGAAAGACTTAAATTCAAAAATTAATTTTGGGTTGTTTCAAGATATGCACCCATTTCAGATGGGGAATTAGATATGTTCTTTGAATTAAGACAGTGGAAAATATTCGAAGCTTAATAAAACTTTTGAAGACTAACTTGTGCTTGAAACTTCTATTTCAGCTGATATAATTTGAAACTTGTGCATTTCGAAATTTATTTCCATTGTTTAATTTTTTTTTCAAATTTTCAAAGAGTGTATGTTGATTGTCTAGAATAAATACATAACTGTAATCTTTCTGTCCAGTTTAGAATTAATCACAGATTATCATGGTAAATATGGTTGAGTTCAGTAGAAAGAGGATTTATAGCATTTGACCCAGGGTTAGTTTAATTCGTTCCCATTTCGAAGCACCACGAAGACAATTGAAGAGCTGAGTAGATGAACATGTTAAGTGACAATTAAGAAGATTTGAGAAAACGAGAAGTTTAGAGGTTGCATTTTTTTCTACTCAATTTTTGCTGCATTTTAGAGACGAAAAAGCATTCAAAATTTTTATGTTTAATGACAAGTCTATAGCTCTCTTAATTATAGAGAAATTTATTAATCTTTTGCACTTAACATGTTCTTCCATTCACGCGCCAAAAAACTGTTTTGTTTAGCTGTGGAAGACATGTTAAGTGCATGCTCCTTTTTGTATCAACATAATAGTGGTACATTAAACACATACGCATGATAATGAATTGGCGAAATTGTATAAGTATAAAACTCTATATATTTTCATAACAAGTTGAACAAAAAAAATTAAGCAAATTAGATGTTGCAGCATTAAAAGATCACAAAGTAATATGCAAGTTTAAGAATCAATAAAAATGAAACCCAATGAAGAGTGTTAATGCTTTGTCTTTTCATTTTGAATTAAGGATTTATAAAAATATTTATATTCTTTTTTGATGAAAGAAAGCTGTTATTCTATATTTTCAATCTTTTTTGCTGTTAACTCCTCTCCGGTATCGGTTGTCCTTTGCAACTCAAAATCTCCACATTTTGCGAGTTGTTTCTTTCTCAAAAGGTGTGAAAGGGTCATAAAAATTCTTATGCAAGTACGACCCCAATTCTTCTACTCTAATCCACTTTCGCTATCTCGGAAAGCAACTTTTTCATCAAGGGTCTTTCTTTTTCTGTTGGAGTTTATTCTGGAAATCTTTAAATTTCGAAAGAAGGTGTCAGTGGCATGATGGTCACTGCCACTTTACATTATGATTTCGCGGTATTATTCATTAGCAGCATTATTTTTGCAGTATCATTTAACTTGACTTGTCACTTGTTTGTAAAAATGTAATTTTAAAATTCATTTTGCATTTACTTAGTAATGTGTTTTGAAATTTTGTATAATTGATGACAATGCACTATTTTAATATTTTCAGAACTCGGTTATCAATCCATTGCTTGGCATAATGAAATTTTTGTTCCATAATTTGAGGAAAATGATGACAAGATCTCTTAATATTTATAATAATAAATTTCAAATAAAAGACTAAAAATTAGAAAATAATAAATATATGGAAATTTACTTTTTTTGCAATTATGAAAGTGTAGTTTTTTTTAAAAATGATTTTTCACAAAAAATTTGGTTAACCTGGAGTTTAGGGTGCGTACTCACTTCGTTTCCCTTAATCTCGCCAATTGTTTGTCCAAGAGAGAGAGTGCAAGAACATTTGTTTTGGATGCGAGTTGAAAACTTTTTTGGCATCGTTTGCGCATGTATGATTTGTTTACCGGTCTACGGCGCATGCGCTTAATTTCGCCTCATTTCCGTTGGTCCACTGGCTGCTCTCTTCGATTTGATTGGTGGTCGTACGAATTTGTATAATACTTCGTTTGGAATTTTTTATCTCTACCAAACAATTTTCGTCAATAACCGTTCGCTTCTCTTCTAAAGATTTTCTTTCATCGAGTTGATGATTCTTTTTCTCTGTGTTATTGATTAAGGCTTCCAAATATCGAGCAAGGAATGTTTTTCTGGAAACAATGGTTCCTTTGCTACGTTTCATCGTCTTCAGACGTCGTGTTTTTCTTGTGTTCATGCTTTCTCTGTGTGTTTCGTTTCACAATGAAAAAGCGAAGCTACGAGGGTCCCGCTCTGCTGAAAGCAAAGCCGCTGGTGTTTTTTAAGTTAAAAAAATTTCCCCGGTGCACACTTGCAATGCCGAAGGCATTGCGTGCTCAATCTCTCGTTTTGAGATGCCTTAGGAGACCTATAAAAACTCACTGCGCATCCTAAATAGTGTTTGGCGACGGTAAATAAACTGCGCCAAAGAAAATTGGCTTGAAAATAGTACGCACCCTAAACTCCAGGTTTACCAAAAATTTATTTAATACTATTATCTCTTAACTGGATTTACTTTCATAAAACTATTTCGCGTTCCGCGAAGCGCCCTGTTCAATACTTTTTTGCATTGAAGAGTTTAGTGGCGTCTGCAAACCTTTCTTCAAAGCATTCTTATCAATGTCTCAGTAAAATGGAAATGAATGTTATATAGGTATTTGAGGTTTTAATAAAACAAAACAGCGTTTTAATTTTATAATTAACATACAAGAAACAAGTCAATTTAAATAAAAGTGTGTAAAAAGAAAAAACACAAACACAAATAGCATAATAGCTAAACCAACTTATTTAAGTGATCGGTGAAAAAATTTTAAAGTAAGAAAAAGAATACCTGTCTCCTGTTTCAATTTCATAAGAATCAGTTACATCAGCAATGCTGTAATAAGCCATTATTTAAAAAAATTGACGACATTCAAAAACTTCTTTTATTTACCGTTAATTTCTCTTTTCTTTGTCATGCAATCCAGTTCAGCCTGATCTATGACTCGCAATGAAGACTATATAGAAAAGTTGTAAAGAATTGCTGCGAAAAATTCTTTCAAATGCAAACGATTTATGTTTTCGAATTCTCTTATCAACATTTTCGTCTGTCTTAATACTTCTTCTTCTTGATTACGGGACACCTCGCCCCTGGTCCCGGAGACGAGTCCATTGTCAGGATAGTACTGAGGGCCCGTGAGATGTTCTCGTACTATATATATATACACTTTCTCGTACATCGATGCTTCCATCCGGAGGGTCACCAAAATGTGCAAGACACCTTTGATGACGTGGTTTCATGCTGCCGCAGATTTGGTCGGCTCTAAATTCTAACAGAAATTGGCAAGCAGGAAAAAAACAGGACTAAACCTGTGGAACGACGCTATTAACATCATGATAAATAGAATGAAGGAGACCTAAATTTTCCTCTCTATTTAAAATTGTGGACAGATTGTCTTTATCATAAATTAGTTTTTTTGCATACTTTCCCGTGAATGGGCAATTCAGTACGTAGCAGGGTTGCGGTGATTTAAATCAGTTGATTAAAATCACTGATTTAAATCAACTGATTTTTTTTAAATCACTGATTTAAATCACTTTAATTAAAATATCAAGTTAATCTGCTTTAATGAAATAAAATTGTTCATGTATCTTTAAATAGAGATTTTAAAGTATTTTTAAATGTATATTTAAAGAAAGAATAGATAGAATATAGAAAAATATTTTATTGAATTAATGTAACTAGAGTACTTTCCATATCTTTATTTTTGAGAACACAAGCAAATTAGATTTTAACCCTTTGCGGCTCAAGGCAATAATTTTTTTGAAAATATGATGAGAAAACATCATGAATGGCTTTAGTTTATTGTCTACACATAGAATCTACAAAAAAAGTTTTTTAAAAAACTTACTTCATTCCGGGGGGGGGTCGTTCCCCTTTCGGGTCACCCCCCTCATGAGAACCCCCTTAAATACAGCCATCTTGAAACACTCACAAAATTATTGTTGAATCTTACAGAAAATTATAAATTAAAACTTCAAGAATATTGGAACAAAATTTTCCGAGTTACTTTGCTAAAATTGTTAAACGTCCAGAACTGAAAAATTTCTTATCCCCGCGTCAAAGAATTTTCCCAAACTTTATCTCTAATAATTCCTATTCCGAAACAAGATTTTATAAGACTGCTATATACATTGTAAAAGGAGTACTATTAGCCCTATCCTAAACCTATTATTTTCCTTTTATAGTTGAATTTAACGGTTAAGAAGCGAGTGAAATTAGGTGTGCCATTAACTGGCACACTTCGCTGCAAAGGGTAAATAAATCTCTAATGAGCAACACAATAAAATGCAAAGTATGAGATGCTCCTTTTTTTATAAAATAAAATAAATATTGTGAAAGGATCATTTTCACAAAGAAAGTACATAGTAAAATGCAGTGAGTTTCATTTTAATACTGGAGAAAACTAAATAGTGTTGGGGACAACAAAGTTTTTATATTGCAATAATGTTCAAATGTAAGATAATTAAGTAATGCATATAAATGTTCCAAAAGAAATACAAACATCTACATAGTGCAGTTTAAACTATGATCTATACTTATAAAAGGCAATGTTTGTGAGCGTGTGCGCTATGTCCAGACGAATCGATCACACTCACAGTCATGAAATTTTGCACCCAGTTAGTCCTGATGGTGACTCAATGCACCTCGAAGCCTGAATTTAAAAATTTTATCTAGAAAATTTTTTATTTAATGTTTTGGGTGAAACAGATCAGGATTAGAGAAAGTTTCAAAACTTGTGTTTGTAATGAAACAAATGAACAGCTGAGTGTAAAATTCTCCAATATTCTAACATACAATAATATATCTATAGTCAAGAAATGACAATTTTTATTATATTTTTCCTTTTTTCCTTAATAAAATTGTCTTATATTTCAAAAGTATATTATTTTTATATTTTAGTTCACAAATATTTTTTAAATAGTTGTTACATTTTTGAATTAAATTTGTTTAATTTGTTTTTTTTAAAGAAAGTACAGCTTAATGACTGGTATGTTGTTATATATATATAATTCTATGACTGTAGGGCTCATTGTCTAATATACAAATGTTAAATATATATATGCAGTTTTAATAAAACATTAAAATCAAAAATATTTTGATTTAAATAAAAAAAATCCGATTTAAATCAAATAAATCGATTTTTTTTAAAAAAATTCAAAAAAATAGACAACCCTTCTACGTAGCGTAAAGTATCTCTCACGCGCCACAAGGGCATTTGATGTTCAAGCTCCTCCCAAATCGTACAAAATACGCTGGGTACAAAAAATAATGGGTAAATTGTACAAAAAATAACTAAATTTTTTCGTATGAATTGAAACCGCCGGTATTAGTTTTTCTGTATGCCTGCCGTTTTTCGTTGTGGACGAAGCCCAACGCTCTTGCCAAATCTGTATCTGAAACATTGGAAATCGCATTTTTTAATTGTTTAAAGGATTGCTTTGGAATTTTTTCAATGTTAGGTCTCGTTGTAGCTTTTTTAGCATAACTATCAGCTGTTTCATTCCCCTGAATTCCAGTGTGAGCTGGAATCCAGTGGAGTTTAATGGATTTTTCTTTGCTCAGTTCTAAGATGTCGTTTTTAATTGCAAGAATGTCTTGTTTACTTGTTTTAAAAGTGTTGAGTGCTTCAAGCACCGAATGAGAATCTGTGTATAAGTTGATTTTATTCCATGGTCCAATGATGGAAATGAATTCTAGGTCCATTTGTATTCCTATGACCTCCGCCTGGTACACTGTGGCAAAATCTGACAACCTAATTGTTCTATTGAAAATCTCTGCGTTATAATAGAATACAACTATAGCTGCACCAACCTGATCGTTAATCTTTGATCCGTCTGTATAGTCTCAATCTCTTGCCCGGAAGGTTTGTGCTTTTCGTAAGTAATTGAAATATTATCCGCTGGATGGATATTATGTGGATCTAGTCTGGTTTCGTAATCTTCCCATTTAAAAATTTTTGATCCAAACTTTATGTCGTTATTTATTGTCGTGAGTAGGAATTTGCCAAAAACTCTCTTTACCTTAATGTATAGCGGTACAACTCCCGCGATAACTTGTAAAGCTTCCGTAGAAATTGTATGGTATGCTTTGGTAATTTTTATAAGTGGTCTACGCTGTAGACTATTTAAGGAATCCCTGATCTTTTTCAGTTTCAATCTATTGCCCCATGCTCCTACTCCAAAAAGAAGGTAAGGCTCTATAGCTCCATAATAAATTTTTCTGAAAAGACCGAACGCTTAGAATAGAATTCATTAGCTACTGTTGATAGTTTGTAGGTTAATGAATCCGTTTTGTCTCGGAGTGCTTTAAAATGTTTGGTGAAAGTGAGACAGCAGTCCCAAGTCACATCTAGGTATTTTATGTTATTTACAACTTGTATTGTATGATTATTAATTGAAATAATGGGAGGGTTTCTGAGATTAAGTGTTCCCCAAAAAGTAATAGGCATTTGAAATGTTTTCTGTATATTAAAGGGAAGCTTATGCTCTGCACCCCAGGCAAGTAATTTTTCGAGAATTGCATTTCCCTTTGTTTCGATTTCCTCTTTATCCTTACCTCTGATTACAACAATTATGTCGTCGTCATAGGATTGGATGTGACTTCCCTGTGGTAGGGGTAAATCAAGGGCAGTGTCCATAACAAGGTTCCAAAAGAGAGGCCCGCTACACGAATCTTGCGGGACCCCTCTCTGGTTATCAAAATTCCATACTTCCTCATCCTGAAAGTAATGTATTGATCTATTTGTGAAATAGTTTCTCACCAAATTAAAAATATTCTGAGGGAAATTTGCCTGTGTAAGTGGAAATAAGATGCTTGTGCGCCAGACTGTGTCAAACGCACCTTGTACGTCTAAAGATAAAAGTGTAACTGGTACACGCTCTTGTAATGCTATGTTTATAGCCTGCCATAAGCGGAAGTTTGCAGTCTCGCAAGATCTGCCGTTTGGAAAATCGTGCTGTTTTTTATGCAATCTGTTATTTTTATGGAGCAAGTGGGTTATCCTAAAGACTAAAAGCTTGTCTAAAATTTTTCCCAGTACCGATAATAAACAAATTGGGCGATACGCATTAGGTAAAGATGGGTCTTTGCCAGGTTTATTAAAAATTATAAGTTTTCCTTTCTTCCAAGTCTCTGGAAAAATTCCGAATTCCAGACATTTATTGTATGTGTAATGCAGTATGTCTGGATTCATGTCATGGAGTTCCTTGATGATTTCTATAGAGATGCCATGAATCCCAGGCGCCTTCTTCTTTTTCATCGTTTAAATAGCATAAGTAATTTCTTGCTTCGTAAAATGTTTATCCAGGATAGTACTAGAGTACGAATTTACTGTTTCACGTTTTTTCCGTTGTACATGAGTCTCCTGCGTTGAATCATCAGTGGGAAACAATGCCTGAGCTATTGTTTGAATAATTTCTTCTATAGTATTTGTGAACTGTCCATTGCTGGTTTTCAACGATTGAAGAACTGTTTGTTTTCTTATTTTGCCGGCGGCAATTTTGTACGAAAGATCAAATGCGTTATTTGCAACTAGTTGTTGGCAGAACAACTCAAAAAATGCTCTACACTTTTGTTTTATTAACCATTTGTAATGAGCTTCCTGTTTCTTGTAAACGATTCATCGCATTGATCGTTCCTCTTCTCTTCGACATCTTTGATATCTGGACCTCAGTGCCCGTGTTTTCTTTCTGTTTACCTGAAGCTCGGAGTCCCACCAGGGAACTCTAAGATGTTTAATAACTTTCCTTGGGAAACTTTGACTAATTTGGTTGATGGTATTTGTTAATTCTTCTATCCATTTCTCCAATTTTTGTTTGCTATCTATAGCTGTATTTCTTCTTGTAATTCAAGAAATTTTTGATGCACTGCTTTACAAATTTTTAAAATTTGCCTATGATTAAAAATATTCTAGGAGGATCCCGTGTTGCATTTATAGATTCGACATTAAAAACCAGTTAATTATGATCACTAAAATTATTTTTTATGACTTGCCAGTTCATTTTCTTGTTAGCCAGGTTTGCTGAGGACATAATAATGTCGATCCAGCTTTTGCCATTTATCGTTTCGAATGTTGGATCTGAATCTTTGTCATTCCAAATAATAAGATCATACTTGAGAATAATATATACCAGAGGAGCAGCCTGATCAGAAATGCGATGATTATGGATTTCAGGACCCCATTATTCGTGCCTCATATTGAAATCTCCCCCAATTAAAATGTGGCTAAAATTAATGTTTCTAAAAATATCTTCAAGTTTTAGAATTTCGCTATTTTGATTACTGGAATGTGGAATATGTACAGAAACCACTGTTATAGTCTGAGTACCGTCTGAAATATCTGCAATCACAGTGTTTTGACTGACATAACGGGTAAGGATTGAAATGTTTTTATTTCGAATAATTATAATTGCCTTGCCATTGAGTGCAGCGACTATTCTCCAATTTTAAGGAAACCCTATGACCTTCCTTTTTTTGAGGTACGGTTCCTGTAAAAAGAACACATCTGGGATTTTATTCGAAAAACAAAGGTTTGGCAACTCTTGGGTCGCCATACGTGAACGACCCAAGTTTGCCTGCAAAAAAACACAAGGAAAAAAGAACCGGGGGCACACTACCCATAAATAGTATGTTTTGCAATAAACTCAATCTCACGTAGATACATGGGGCATAAATTTGAATTTGACATATGGTCAGCTTTGACTTTAAGATTAGTACTTTTGTTGTACAGAACACAATTTCTGCAAATACGATGCGATTTTGTGCATCCTTTCGGATCATGGTTTGCAGTACACTTAGTACAAGTCGGTTTGGTTTCTCTACAATTCCTTTTTAAGTGGCCAAATCGGTAATAGCCAAAGCACCTCAGTGGTTCAAGAAATTCTTTGAAACGATAGGAGTTAAAACCGCAACGCAATCGTTTCTTATCTTTTATTTCCTGATAATTTTTTGGTTGCATTGCAAGAATCCAGTTCTATAAATTGCCTCTCCCTTTTTTCTTGAAAACAACCTTTATTTCTTGGTCTGTTAGTTCATTACTCTCTTTTAATTGTAAGATAAAGTTGTTCTCGTGAGCTGCTTGATCTCCGTCTTGTGGAGGTATGTCAAATATTATAATGTGTGGTACTCTGCGCTTTGGTATATACACTTGACATTTGTCCCCAAGTGTCAGATCGTTCATAATCGTTGTTTTTAATTTTTCAAGCATTTCAGGGGTTTTGGTCTTTACAACAATACCATTTCCCTGTATTGGGCGACATTTTAGAACTTCTACTTGTATATCTTTAAGTTTGATTTTTCCCTCAAGTGCTGTCTTCAGCTAGCTGAAGTTTTTATTTCCTCATTTGCCGGTTTTATGATTAAAGTAGGCAGAGTGGATTTAGACCGGGCATTATTGACAATTTTTGATTGTGCCAAATTAGTAGTTGTGCTCTCACTAACGAGCTTGGAGGGTCCTGGCGGTGGCACCTTTTTGCTAATGGCTCCTTTAAAGGAGATATTTGTCACTGGTTTGGGTGCATTATTCTCTAAAATTTTAGCATATGTTGTCTTAATTTCAATCTGTTTATTGACTTCCATGTTTCGTGGAATTTTACTCAATTCCGTTGTTTGCTTTACGTCTTTATTTACTCCTATAGGGCGGAGTCTGTTTTGCATAATCATAAGAAATTCAAGAATGTCCCGCTTTGCATGTCCTTTTATCTTATGTATTCTCATAATAGCTTCAATTTCGTCTCTAAAGATGAGATCATCATAATCCCTTTCCGTGAGAGGCTCATAACTCTTACAATCTGATAGGTGAGAGGGCTGTCCTCTAATGTTTGAAAAAGATACTGGTTGCTCTAGAGCTTGTCGTTTACTATCTACACTTGTGTTGTTTTGTTTTACAAAAGTCCCTGTACTATCAATGGACGTAGCTGGGGAATGTTTGTGTTTTCGTTTAACTGGAACCTTATTGACAGGAGGGTTACCCTCTCTGTAGAATTTTTCCAAATCAGCGGGTTTTGAAATTGCTACCACTCCTTCTGAGTCCATTATGCTACCATTAAAGTTACTTTCTGTATCATCATCTAAAGAACATGGCACTTCTCCTTTTTCACACATCATACCCAAGTTAATATAAACACTAGTAATATCATTTTGGGTATTTTCCACATAAACTTCACATTGCGAATTTTGTACACTAGAAAACTCACTAGACATAATGTAATAAGTAGTAAAGAAAACAATTTAAAACAAAACCAATTGCAGCAATGTTTCTGGCAACAAAATTTAGAAATCCGGTAACTGTTTCTTGTTCCCGAGATTTACTTCAAAACATAGAGCCTTCTCTAATTAACTAATTAGTTATTATGCAAATTAGATGCAACCTTGTTGCCAGCAGAGAGGGCCATACCATAAAACAATATCAATGAAACAATTTTAAATTTACAAATTGATAAAAAGATATAAGCTCAGAAAGAAACTGTTGGCAACGACTTGTAGCCACTAAATCAAAAATATCAATAATTATCGAATTGCGGACCCTAGTCCAACAAATATAGCGATCAAACAATCACTATTTGAACCTCGAATGAAACCAGTGAACGCGTTCAAACGTCCGACATGGGCACGACACCAAAACAAGACAACATGGCGGAAGCTAAGTGGGTATTGCACACTACTCAAGAAAAGAGCATATCATAGAAACACAATCAATCAAAGATTTCAAAAAATAACCCCACCGCAATGCACCGGAACACCCCCAAAGTAGAAAGCAACAAGAAATACCTGTAATATCCAAAATAAAGGGCGAAAAACGAACACAAAGAGAAGAGCAAAAAAAATCGCAACCTCGTCCGCAGCAGCAAGAACGTGTTTTTCTGTCTTAATAATATTTCCCTCGCTGAAAACAATTCGGCTTCAATAGAAGCAGATGTTATTTTAAGTAATCATAACAAGTTTTTCATGGAAGAAGATGCTAAGTGCCATAAATATTTTCTTCCATATCGAAACAGCAAAAGACCGTGTACTTAACATGTTCATCCACTGTAAACTTCGTTATTTTTTTACTTTACAGAATTAAGGAACTTCCTAAATTTAAACTAGACTTCAACATGTTCTTTTGCCCAATTATCTCAATTTTTTCAAATATGTCACATAACATTTCCATCCACTCAGCTCTTCAATTATGGGACAGACCTCGTAATTTTAAAAGTGATCAGGTGAGGAGGACGGCGTCTGAGCCAGAACTTTCCTCTCCAAGTCTCCACACCCCACCAGTAGGAAGGATTAAGACTCTCGATGCCCACCTATACAGCAGAACTTTGATGGAATCGGATTTCGAACGTGGAAAATTCCTGTGTCGAAACCGAAATCTTACCATTAGGCAACCGCAACCCCAATTAATCTAGGGACTGGCTATGTCTCATTCTATTTTTCAGATATTAAACAGTAAATAATGATGCTTCTAATAGTAAATAAATAATTCACCCTTGAAAACACAATTACAGCTAAAAGAGCATTACATCTAACAGTTCGATTGATAGGGTCATTTTTTCTACTTTCTCACATGTTTAGTATACGAGAAGGGGGAAAAGTTTAAAAAGCATCTTTGTATTTCACTGCATATTAAGCTTTAACTTTTAGAAATCTTAGAAAGATAATAGCAGGTTGTTACAAAGTAGTTGCTTTTCCTTCTATTCACTAGATATATTTTTTTATTATTATAAATTTCTTCTTTTTTGTTTCATAAAACATATTCATATCCCTTTTCCTATGTAAGTTATTCTGTAGAAATTTCACAGAAACAAAATAGAACTGTAACTTTCTTTGGCTAAGATTATTCTAATGAATCAATGTATACTAAAATATAAGTATTTAAAACGTTTTATTTCGAATACATACGTGGGAGTATACAAAATGTTATTAATATGTACTTCGTCATCGTTATTGAAAAGAAGTTATTAATTATTACCAAAATTGTTTCTTTCCTAGAGAACTAGTTATTTCCTTCCCTGTTCTCCAGAAAACAAATTTTTCACTTTAGGTTGCGAAACATGAAGAGTTTTTCTAGTAATTAGATGGAAAAATAAGTGTTGTTCCAGTCGAAAAATTAATTCCCTTGCCTATGCGAGGAAAAGCAATTTAAAAAGTATTCTGTTTTTTTTGTTACGGAAACTTTAATTGATTTAATTTGTTTGAGTTTTCTTTCGCAAAATAAAAAGAAGTAGTAATTGAGTTTGCAGCATCTATTAACTCACAAAAATAATTTGTATAAATGCTCCTTTTATTTTTCTGTCTGATAAAACACAGAAAACTCAATTATTTTTAAGGAAGTGTTGTTCTGAAATGTCCTTTAGCAGTTTAAAATGTATTTTGTGACAAATTTTCCGCTTCGAGTTAATGCCCTTTCTTTTAAAGCCCAGTGATTGCAGAAAAGGGAATTTTGATCTCATAATAATTTGTGTACGGAATAATAAAACAAAATAAAACATCTGAAAAAGAAATCAAGGGCATGAAGATATATTCTATGACTCTGTTTCATGTAATAAGCTGCTAAATTCACAACTGTATTGTTAATAAATTCCTTATAAAATAATATCACAATACAGTACAAAACATGCTGTTTTTTATGACAATCGTTGTCCAACGGTTTTCATGAAACATTTAATTTGTATTATTTTTTATATTGCAAAAATTTGGGACAATTTGCCAAAGTGTTACTTTGACAATCATATTATTGTAGAATGTCTTCAACTAGTAGATTATTTTACTATTAAACAAAATTCTGTGGTTAATCCTGAAATGGAAGCGTTCTGCCATGACATTTCATGTGGTCAATTTGACTCCTCGTCTAAGATTAGTTCATTTTGAAAGTATTGGCGCTTTTTATAAAATAATAATCAAAGAAGAACTTTATTAACTCGTCGAAAACTTTTAAAATAATCTTATAATTTATATTAATAAATAGCTTATCATTTGCAAGCTGAAACATGAAGGAAATGCTACTGAACCAGTTATCAAACATGTTATTCCTTCTTGACTTAATTATTTCGATTAATTTGTTGACAACGAATTTGGTGCTGAACCTTTCCCTGAGGTTTAATATGACTCATAAGTGGAGTAACTTTGACTCACAGGGCTTGAGAAATCAGCTTAACTGGAAATGGCGGACTCTACATGGATAGCGTCTAATGTTCAACTAGTTCAGGGTCTGTAGATAGCCTAGGAAGAACAGGTGGATTTTCCCTCTCTCTGCAGCATTGAGATTTCAGTTGTAGTTGGGGATGTAGTCTCAGGCTGGACATTGTAATGATGAAGTTTATTATTATGATTAAAATTAAAATATGTGGTGGTGGTGTCTGTTATACAATTGTTTAGAATTTTAAACAAAAACGCAATACAATATGACTGCAATAAATTTTAACTTTAAAAATCACCATTGAGAGAACACTTGAAATCAAAAGGCCATTGATTAGAATTTTTGAGAAACAGATCACCACACCATGATAAATTTATATATTATAAGCCAATGGCCAAAAGAGAAGCATTGCGTTGTGTATGGTTATAAATTTAAACATCCAGGTTCTAAAAGGCAAATTTAAGAAAAAGTCAGATCGGGTTAATTTTCCTGAAGTCAGTGGGCTGTGAGATAAATGACGACAGAAGTATATTTAGAAAAATAAAACAATTTATTATTGATCTAATTAGTTTCTTGACTATATATTATGCATCATTACAAACACACAAAACAAAATCTAACGTTCAAATTTTTGAGAGGGCCCTTCCACTACAAATTCATATACACATTGTAATGCCTTCATGACTGAATTTTCTCTGAATTACACTCATGACATATAAATACTTGCACCACTTAACAACAATTTGAAATTTTACTCTGTGTCAAAGTTATGTGTAACTACATCTCTCCCAAAGGGTAAACAGGCAAGAATAGTAAATCACATTTATATAAATTAACACCTTGATTTGTGTCAATTAATATGAGTAATAATCTGGCATTCAGGCATTAGCAATAGAGCTGGAATTCACTTAGACATTTTCTAAATTTTTTATCATTTGTGACAAATTAACACGTGTATAAATAAGTATGCAAATAGATAAGTGATCTTTCACAGAATTCTTAGATACAAGCAATTAAACCTGAAAATCTCAATCATTCATATTCGTCTGCATTAATCAATTATAAGTTATTTACACTGATAAATTATAATCTTCTTAAATCATGTTACATCTCGATATCATGAAATTATTTTATGCTATTATTTAATATCCCTTAAATCATGTCAAATATCAATTAATATAAGAAGCGGAAGCAAATCTCAGCTGCATTCGACTGGCGCTTAGATTTTAAAGTTTAAATATTACTTATCTGGTTGTTACTGGCATGGCGACACTCCACGGGATTCAAAAGGCCTAGGTTATCTGTCATTTCCCTTCTAGTTGGATCTTGCACAATGCAGGACTGGAAGCATCCGGCACAGGGGTTCTCAGAGGGTGTCAGCATAATTCATATGCCACAATGATGAAAGTCCGGCGTCCGTACATCTTTCAGGAGGGTCAGCTTCTCTCTCAGGAGCAATGGGTCAGAAATCAGCACCTTCAAACCGAACAGCCTCTTGTATTCAGACAGGCATTCAGGAACAATGAGCCAGGAATCAGCACCTTCAATTTGAACAGTTTCTTGTAGTCGGCCAGGTACTCAGGAATAATGTTCCAGGATCTTAGGCCTGGTGTGAGGAACTTAATGGCGCAACATGACTTTCTACGCCATCATTGTCACCTCGAATCGACTTCACTCCTCCATTTATCTTCCTCTGCTTGCTAAAATCAGTTCTTGGACAGTCTCTCTTTCATTCGAACACCGTGCTACAATCATCACATCAGTTCGTAAAAAATACTTTTTTCCAGCCAAGACAATTTCCTCCCTTTTTTCACCCCAAAAAATTGTGTCTCTTCCTTCGCAAACACTGCCATTTTGAATCCCCCGGCGAGTCGCCAAGCTCACTCCAACCATCGCCAAATATTAATAAAGTGAAAGATACAGGGAGAATTAAATTTCATTCGCCAAGGGAAGCCAATCTAGCCAAATACTTCACGAGTGGTTATCTAGCGGAGTTAATTGCCGATTCCTTGTCCAATTGGAGCGATTCGCTGTTATCTTCAGCGAATCCCAGAATTTTCCTTTAATTGGGACAAAAGTGAAACTTTACGAAATTGTAGCTCCCTAGCTGTCAACTCAGAGCGCATATGGGGAGTGTCGTGCCATGTGGTCAGTGTATACTGGACAAGAGTTTCTGCTTGACAAAGTGAAACCGCAGTCCTAAGTAGCTTTGAACCTCAATAAATAGGTCAGTGAGCAGCAGTGAACTTTCGCTCCGGAATGACATTCAGAGACCTCGAGTTCTGTTGGTTATTCTCCGAAAAGGAGTGTAGGATTGACACTGCGTTTAAACTGAGAATGTCTGGGTTCAATAATTGACCGCGAACACGTACACTATCAGGGGAGGAAAAACAGCAGCTGGAAATTTGGTTTTCGCTCTTCGAGAAGTGGTTTGCAGAACCTCAGAATAAAGTTTCTAATAATAGTTACACATGTAAATGGAAGTTTTTAAATTAAGCTCTGAAAATTATTAACATTTAGAATTAAAATAAATGTAGATTAAGTATTTTAAATCAAAGACAGAAAATTATTCACATTTAGGATTAAAATAAATATGGATTAAATATTTTAAATCCAATACAGAAAATTATTACATTTAAAAAAATAGAAAATATAAAAATTTGAATCTTAGTGAAGAACAAAAGAGCACTGTCATTTTAACATGACAACATTCACAAAAGCTCCACTCCACGCTAATCCCACCGCTCCACGCCAAAATCGGTCAGTGTGAAAAACGATGAAAATTGGAGCGGTGTGGTTGGAAGTTTGGATATCCAACTAGTCGGGATATCCAACGGCTCGAACTAGCTGGGATATCAAACCGCTCCATTTGGACAACCAGGCCGTAAATGCTGAAATGCGACCAGTATGGATACGTAGAGAGGATGCCCTCTCTCTCTAGAGGAAATCGAAGAAGACGGGGGATTCGCGTTTTGAAGGCGGGGTGAGAAGTAGGTACTGTAGGGAATCCGAGTGACATGTAGCGGATGGATTTGCACTGTGTGAAGCGGCCGTGAATGGCCTGCCTAAATGGGTGAGCTAAAAGTTAGAATGACGTGGAGTGCCACCACGCCATTTGCGTGGAGTGGAACACTCGCGAATGACCGGTTTATGTTTCCATTCCAGGACAAAAACGATTCGCATTCGAAAAGCACAATTTTAATAAAAAGAACCAATCGAAGCATATAAGACAGATTTTGCTGAATGATTATTCTAAGATATATGCAGGCCGTTGAAATCTTCATTTTTTAAAAGTGCAGATTGCAGAATTTCTAAATATTTTTTAATTGTGTTAATAGAAATCATATAATTGATGCAGCTAATTAAAAATATGTTCGCCTAATGTAATATCTCTAGTAATTTTGTCAAACTTTATGAATATGGTATTCACAATGAAAGACTTAATGAATTCTACGCAGAAAATCTACTTAAGAGTCAAGATATCGAGCAAATACAGATTTTCAACTCTTCAAAGAATTTTGTTATTCAGAGCAGTTTCTAAAGAATCATGGCCATCAAAAGCCACCAACAAGACGAAACTTTAAGTGTTGTTTCGGTAGTCATTGCCCAAAAGATGTGAAAGTCCTGAAATTTCCCTGATTCTTTATAAATATAGAATACTACACACCACGACTTGTACATTTGCTCAATTGTTTCTGTGGAAATACAACATTTTTGGTATTTTGTATCAGAAACGCTGTGTTAATGATCCTCGAAATGCACGCTCTGATGAATCTTCCTTGAAGAATCTATTTATGGGTAAAAAAATGAAATTAAAGACGACTAGACTTCTAAATTCGTTATTTGATTACAATATTTAAAATGGCTGCAATACAGCAAGATGCAAAATATCAATTTAAAAACGACTTGAATTTTCTCTAAGTTACACTGGCATACAAAAGTTAAGGAACATTTCGTAAAATGGGAGAAATTTGCAATTAATACGAAAACTATGATTCGAAATCAGTTCTGTAGAATTGTGTGACATTCAATAGAGTATCATATACATATTACAGTGAAGATTCGGTCACGAGGGCAATTAGGGGGACCACCAGAAAGGGATAAAAGCGAAAATGGGGTTTCACCTATCCTGTTTCACAGAAAACTGATAACGAGATGTAACTTTTATCAATGGTTACGGTTTAATGTGCATAATATTTACATCCATTTTCGTAAGCATAGCACAAATATTCGGGAAGATATAAATGTTTCTTTAAAAAATCCCAAATTATTCCGCATGTGTTTTGCTTATAACATGCAGAGATTTCATTCAAATTATTCGAAATTTGCAGAACACTTTACAATATGTTACAGAAGTATTGTATTAAACTTTGAAGTAAATACGTTGAATATTACATGAAATATGAGTGTTTTTTGTACTAAATAATTTTTTACTGCGCATGTGCGAGACGCAGCGGAATTTTTCT
>BGPR01030209.1:0-18410 GCA_013235015.1 Araneus ventricosus
TTATTTTGTCGTCATTAGCCGCAAAGGGGAGACTTCTTGCTTTTTTTTTTGTTTTTATTTTTATTTATTTATTTTGCACTTTATACCGCCCGGAGAGAGGGGGTGCACACTTTTTGGAGAACACTGAATGGATGTTCGAAATGCCTCAAATTGTCTTATGGGGTGGAGAACACCTTCTAGAGAGCGATCGCCCCTCCAACCCGACTCATCTTTAAATCTAGGGAAAGTATGAAATGTTTCCACGGGGGATATTTTATCATCATTTCACTTGAGGGTGGTTTGGTGGATTTGGAGTATACGCATGATTAATATGCACGGAGATGGGTTCTGTGATTTTGGCATGCGATCCCTCTCCTTTTCAACAGGCGACAGCCTTTTATTTCCAATGGCATCCTCTCTTTTGAAGGAGAGTAGCAAAGAAGTAAAATATAACAAGGGATAGAAAAAAATCATAAATGATTTCAGATCGGAGTTTTGTAGTGATGGCGTGTCTGCCTTTTTCATTTGGGTGACGGTGGCTTTATTTCTGTCTTGCCATCCTGCAATGCTGAAGTATGGTAATTTTTCATACATCCATTTCCTCTCGGCTTGATTTCTGCTGTTGCTTTCTGTCTCTCTCTCATTTCAACTGATAGGTGAAAGTTTACAGTAAGGTTTTTTTACAACCTCTTTTAGATATCTGTAACAACTTCACTTCTGTTCCAGAGTCTAGTTAAACTGCAAGAACAATCAATTTTATTCTATTTACGAATCATTGTGTCGGAATGCTTTATTTACAAGTTGATTTTCTTAACACAAGGGATGGAAATGTGCGTGTGTGATATTTTTAGGTTATGTGAAACTTTTCGATATACTACTACTGTTATGTATGTCAGCACACACACACAAATTACAATTGGACATCTTGGCGGTGAATATCAGGAAGAGTGCAGTTTCTCGTTTTCTGAGTTATACCGTTGATATTTATCCATTTATTAGAACAAAATTTCTCGTGGAAGTACTAAGAAGGAGGGTAAACGCTTTGTGGGAAGCTAAAAGATGCTCGAAGTGACTCGAGTGGATCACCTCTCCAACATGACTCATTTTTAAATGTAAGGAAATGTGAAATCTTTCCTTTTTTATATTTTGTCATCATTTCACTTAAAGTTTGTTTGATGAATTTGGATTTTGAGTAGGTATCCATGATTAAATGCGCGGAGATGGGTCTGTGCCATCCCCTCTCCTTTCAATATAACTCGTTTTTAAAAAAATAAGAATGGAAAGAATAATAAATTAACGGGTGAGGAAAACGTAAATGATTTCAGATACAGCGATTTTGTAGAGATGACGCGTCTGTCTTTTTCATTGGGTTGGCACCTTGTTGATTTCTACTTTGCCGTACTGTGAAGTTGAAGTAAGACAATTTTTTTTTATAAATCTTTGTTTCCTGCTGTATTCTTCCTTCTCTATTGAAAGGTGAAAATCACTTTCAGTGGTTTTTCTCTTAGAACTAGGTAACAGTTTTGTTGTTCTAAAAACTAGTTGCAACAAAAAAGTAAAAAAAAGACGATTGAAAATAATAAGTTTGATCTTGTTCATGAAACTTTGTTCTGAAACAGTTTATTCTCAACTTAATTTGCTTCTACAGTGAATGGTAGAAACTTATTGAATAGTAGAACCCCCCTCCCTTTTTTTTTTTAAATTTTCTGGATTTATCCTTTTGGAAACGGAATGGATGTATTCGAAATACCTCAAATTGTCTTACGGAGTTGAGAATATCGGGCAGCGATCGTTTCTCTAATCTAACTCTCCTTAAAATCTTAAAAAAGTGCGAAATGTTTCCACGGGGGATATTTTATCTGTTAACTCGGAGTGTATGTTGGTAGATATAGATTTTAAGTTTATAGGCATGATTAATGAGCACGGAAATGGGTCTGTATGTCGTTGTCCTTTCTTTTCATGGGTGACGGCCTATTTCCATGGCATTTCTTGCAGAGAAGAATGAAGTGTTTAGAATAAAAAGAGGGAAATATTGTAAATGATCGCAATTATTTAATGTTGGTGCACTTAATCTTTTTACTTTCTCGTATACGAAGTATACAAAGAGAAAGTATTGTAATCGTCAAAAAAATTCGAACTCGAGATTTTGACGAATCGCCACGTTTTAGACCTCCCTGAGTCCGATAAACACAATTTTGGAATTATGTCTGTGTGTCTGTGAACACGATTACTCGAAAACTATTAGAGCTACGGGGGTGAAATTTGGTATGTGATCTTTACACATAATTTGTAGGTTTCTATCAAATTTTGGACAAAATCCGTCCACGGGAAGTCTGTCTGTCCGCGGTCATGTGAACACTATAACTCAAAAACTTGAATAGCTAGATGAATAAAATTTGGTACATCGTTTTATCGTCATGAATGTAGGTCCGTATATAATTTTGGGTCAAATCCTTCAAAGGGTTGACTGTCTGTCGGTCTGTATAATCGCATACTTGTAAAAATTATATCTCCTAAACGCTTTGGCTTAGATGAATAAAAATTGGTATGACGTTTGCTAATATTAATTATAGATCTGTGCTCAAATTTCGTTTCAATCCGTTGAAAAAAGGTGTTCAAATTGCATATTTGGTTAAAAATGCACATTGCGACTGTGTGTTGGCGAGCGTTTCGCTTATTTTCTGAAGTCAGTATAGTTGGCTTTTGACCTTGGCGATCCACGAAGGAAATTGTAGCTTCGGAAATTATGGCAACCCCCTGAACCCGGAACTTCGTTCTGACATTCTCCAGATGGAAGGTATGGTGATATCTTGCGTGTTATTTGTAGTAAGATTTCGTTCCCAAAAACTTTATTTAAAGTTGTGGTACCTCAGTGCGCGTAAAAATTGAGAACTTACGCAACTCTTTTAATTGGTATCATTTTCCTTTTACACATAATCATAAAAATGGGCGCAGGTCATTTTAAAATTATAATGACTCGGAGTTTAGGAAGCAAACGGGACAAATAATATACGGGACGTATGGCAACCCTAGTTAGAGGAAAAATGACACCTTTTTGGGAAGTATACGGGAAAGTTTAGGGGAGACCACTCCTGCTGGTTCGTTTGGTTGATGCTGACTTGATTTTTGACTTGCCATGCTACGAAGTAGGCATATGTTAATTTTTCTTAAATCCATGTTCTCCCTTCAGTGCTTGCTTTCTGTTGTGGTTTTTTTTTTTTTTCTCTTTTCAATAAAGGTGAATGGCTGCTTTCAGTCTCGCCGCCATCCCTTGGAAGCAGGTGACATCTTTACCGTTATTCTGATATTTAGTCACGGATACTTTATTTCTAACTTGCTGTCCTTCTACAAGCTATAGGAATATTTAAGAATATTAAATTTTGATGTAATATATGCAGCTTTTAGAACCGATATTTTCGTGCTTCGCATATATTATATTAGAAATAATATGAATTTAACAAATCGTGGTTAAGGAGAGAAGTCCATATAGTCCCCTCAAGAGGTAAAGTAATGATGCAAGTTCTATCCTTTCCTCGGGTGGTTTTGTAAGATGGTTGTGTTAAAGCATTTCTGTATCGTCAAGATATTTCACAGTATACTTTAACTTTGCATCATTTAGCTTCCTCGTAGTATAGGTGACAGAGAACGCGTGTGAGAATGACCTTCGTCAGATGGATAAACTAAGCTACAGAGACTGACTTTCCGTCTTGTGTGGTAAGCATTTAACTCGAAGTATAAGAGTGGAGATTCTTTCAGACAAAGTTTAGTCCGAACAATCGCTGGAGTTAGCGGAAACCAAGATGAACTTGCGTAGAGTAAGAATGTAACAAATATTCGGCCGAATATATTCAGGATAATGATTTTTTAATATCAGCTTTTAAATACTTATTATCAAAGAATATTGCAGAGTTACATTTCAGTACATTTGTTATCAAAAAATTCTCCTGACATTTACCCAATTTTAAGTTGCAGAGTGCATAGGTGTATTTAATAAAGTTACATATACTTTATCATTGCAAAATCTGAAATTGTGATTCAAGAACAAGAATTTTTCAGCTTTTCCAGGAGGAAGTGTGTTCTGTTTGCTTTCATACACATATAATACCAACTAGGGATGCAATGAATATTCAGTATTAGGCCTATTCAGCCCTTTCCCAAATATTCGGTCTTGCCGATTGCTAAACAGATATTCGGCAGAACAAATTTAGGGTAAAATGTTTTACAAAATGTTGCTTTAAATATATTTAATAAAGTATATTGCAGAATTGCATTCCGGTATATTTATTATAAAAAATCTACCATTTATCCAAATTTAAGTTGCATAGTACATAAGTGTATTTAAGAATGCTGCATATCATTTTTAGAAGTATGTTTTATATGTATTACCAGCTTCAGAAAATGAACGTTCACATTATGATGCTTGCAGGTGGTGAAAGATATTTTCTTCCTAAATTTACGAACCTTTGAAATTTTTCCGCATTTTTTTCCTTCAATTAAGTAGACACTCCATCCCAACTATTAGAAGTTCTTTATCAAAATAGGAATTTACTTCTAGTAATTTTAGTTTATCCATTAAATTTTCTTCTGTGTTATTGCGATGTCCTGTAAAGATGACTCCTTTATTTCTTTGAAGCAATTCCAAAGTGAAGAAGGTTTCTCATTTCTTATTATTGGAATTAAGGTGTCTAAAATATTACAAATATACATAAAGATATTCACATTTTTTTTAAAGTAACAAATAATAAAATATCTATTTTATTTAATCTTACTTTTTTTCATTAAAAATTTGAAAAATATTTCATTTAGACGACAAGTGAAATGTTTTTAAAAATTTGGTATTCGGCCAAATCACTATTCGTTGCGTCTCTAGCGCAGAGTTAGTCTTCACTCACTGATTCTGTGGATACTGTATCAATGTTATTTTGGAAAGGTGAAAAGATAGAATAAAATTTCTCTTCGGTAGATAACTAGTAGCACAAATACGCAATGGTGCTGCGAGTTTCAGATATTTCATGAATTATAATAAGTGCTTGGGCCGTCTATTTTGCTTAGAACTTTCACTGCAAAAAGAAGCCAATACCATAGTTCTCGTTTATGTTTGAAAAGTTCTAAATGTTGAGAAGAAACTGGTAATATTTCTTTCTTTTTCTACCCATGGTCAAAATCGCCTGCTACGACCTATACTGCGTTTTGTAAATCCTTCTTACATCTTATGATCTATTTTCCGCCCTAGATGCTATTTTTGTGATTTGCGGTGAGATTCGTATGAAAAAAAAAAAAACATTTCAAATGAACGTGAAAATTTAATCTCTAAAAGGGATTGGTAATTTATTATTGTTTTTGGGTTCATTTCCAGACAGCAAATTGGTTCGAAAAAGTATGCGAGTTTGTGCTGGCATCTCTAAACACCCGAGTAAAAGAATTATAGGAAAGAAATAAGTCCATTCCTGCCCTCAATTCCCTCTAGAATTTCACTAAGTTGGTTGGGAATGCATCTTTCACCCGTATATAACAGACACTGCTAAATTTTCACAAGCAAAAACCAATTTTATGAGTAAACTTCCTGACCATATTTGTTTCTGGCTCGTTGCAAATCTTGTTAGATATAACTTGAGATATGAGGATTTATGTCGATTTACCGCAAAACACGATTTACTACAATACCACAAGTTGTCAACCTGTCACGGTCGTCCCGCTGTGTTGTCCATTTTCTCGCACGCGCAGGAAAGAAGAATCCTCCTCATCACCTTTTCTTATTTACTTTATATTCCTACATCTCTTCCCTCCGCCTCTGGGATTTGAAAAGGAGTCGAGTCGGGAAAGAAATCTGTCTTCTTCATAAAATGCTGAGTGGAATATAATTTTCCGTCCCCGCTTTATATATAAAAGGCTGCGGGATCCCTTTGCGGACGGGCGCATGCACTTGATATGCGGGAAAAAGGGCCGGCACTTAATCAAATGATTCATAGTCGTCAAATGCGAATGCGTGATGAATGATTTCGCGCGAATATAACTCCATTCCCACCTCTTCTCCTTTCTTTTTCATTGTGATGGATGAAGAAAATCGCTTTAATCCATAAAAGACCGTCTATCTGTGCTCGGACGAGTGGACTGGGGAATCCTTGAGGGGGATATAAGGCGAGAAAAAAAGGGGGCATATATATGCCCTTCCCCCGTATGTGGTTACTTCGTGACGTATCTATCTCGCTCTCTTCAAATAATCTGCTGCGGAAGGTATCCGACCTAAGAGGGTGGAGCAGAAGAGGAACAACTCATCTCGTCCACGTGTCCGACGGTTGGTGGGGGCCGGGAGCAGCTATTTGCGGGTCGCCGAGGCGTGAAATTTTTCATAAGACCTCTCTCGACCCCGCCCATGCTCGATTACGCACCCTACCACCCGCACAAAGACCCCTTCGACGCCTTCCGCATATGGGCCGGTGCTTCCACGTTCGTTTGCTGCAGCAGCCTTTTATTTGATATGAGCAACGAATGCTTCCTTTTGAAAGCAAGCAGTTGCCACCTATGTGTTTAGAAAAAGCAGTGGAAATTGTCTATTAGCGAGATATTTATATTCAGTTTTGTAATTATTTGTGGTTGGTTACTTGGATTCATTTGGAAGCTTTTATGATGAATGGAAATGGTTAAAAGCTTTTAAGAATTTGATTTTTTACCCGACCGTCTGTTTCGTGAATATTTTACGATAGTGATGTAGGTGTAAAAAAAAAAATAGGTTTAAGTCATATTTCATTAAATAGCTATTGAATGATTCTTAGTCTTTTAAATTTTAAAAAAATGATAAATTTATAAATCTTGCCATATTAAAAAAACTAATTTAGCGATGGAAATTATAAATGTGCGCAATCTTTAAAAGCCAAAAGTAAAAGCTTTTGTAAGGAGGAAAGGAACCCTTGAAACGATATATTATTGCTACTCGGATCTTCAATTCTGATTTTTAAAATCTTGAATCTCTTGCCTGTTTTGACCGATATTTTACGTTTATGAACATGAGTGAGAAATTTGAAAAAGACGCGAGACGAAACTGAGTTGTATTTGTTACTATACATTTAGCTTTTAATAAAAATCCCTTTTTAATTGAGAATTTCTCACTGAGGAATAAAAGATCTAGAATTGGCAGTTGGATTATTTCATTTGGTATACATTTGTATATGATTTGCTATTTTGTTTTAGTTGAACCCTGCACTCTGATATATTAAAATTTGCGACTTGTTTGCTATTAATATTGTCATTTCTGTTTCAACTTGTCTGTTAATTAAAAATTTTATATTCCGAATTATTATTGCCAGCCCAATTTTTCTTTTAAGTAATTGAAGAAGTTTTTTGAATAATTGCCAAAAATTCTCCTTTGTCGTTGGTTTGCTACTCCAGTTATACTTTTAGCGTTGCGAAATATTTCAGCAGTTTTATAAAAATTGAATGAATTCGCATGACGTCACAGATGTAACTGTGCCTGTCATCTAACATCTAACTGTATGTTTTTTTTCACTCTGCTGTGACGTCACGTACTTTTTGGCTTAAGCCGATTGGGCCAATTGCTTCAAATAGGGCCCCACGCCTGAATCTTATCTACTCTCTGCTAAGTGAAATGGTTTAACTAGGGTGAGGCAAAAAGGGTACGTGGATGAGCATCATTACCAGAGGGTGCAAATTTAAGTTTAAGAATTTAAAAATACTATTTTTTTTTTCCTTTCACTTTCTCGTATATGACCTATACAAAGAGAAAGTATTCTAATTGTCAAGAAATTCGAATTTCAGATTTCGATGAATATTCGTGTCGGGGCCGGCTCCAGGGGCGTGCAGTCTGTGCTGCGGCACAGGGCGCCGAGCGTGTAGGGGCGCCAATTCCGAATCATAAATTTGAAAATTCGCGCGCGTTATATGGCTGCTGACTGGAATAATAGAAAGAGCAATAGAAAGGAAAGCCAAAGGAGTAATAATCTAATAAGCGAATGATAAATAATTATAGTTAATAGATATAATTAATAATTATAGTTGAATCTTGTAGCATACGTACCAATATACGACGTCTACAAGGGGGGGAGACGCCACAATAATTTCGCACAGGACGCCGAATACTGATTCATGTTTTAACTGCCCTGAGTTCGAAAAAAATTATGGAGGATTATGTCTTTCTGTGTGGCCGTGAACGTCATAACTCTGAAACGCAACGAGCCAAATGGATGAAATTACTTATGTGGCTATATCACCAAAATAATAAGAGCTAAAAGAAGGAAATTTGGCACACGGTTTTATCATCAGAATTGCGATCGATATCAAATTTTGGACCAAATCTGCAACCTCAAAAGTAGTAGACAAGAAAGTCGAGGGAAGAACATTTTCGCTGGCTTTTTCTTAACTCTAAATCCCTAGATTTTGAAAACGAGTATATGTAATAATCTCACTTAATTTTATTTCAAATTCTAATATTATATATTTTAAAGTCTTAATGTATTCCAAAATCACTTTTCTTAAACTCCAGTTTCGTTCTATTTCCCGCTCTGGAGGTATATTAAATCTCTCGTTTTGGCATATTTACTACTAAAAGAATATTTTAATCGTTTTCACGCGCACACAAATCGCGAAATCAGCGACTTATTGCCGCCATGCATTTTCCCTAAAACACTTGCGTAATATACTAAAAATAGCTATTATTCCCTTCACTTTGATCACGTGTCTATCTGTTAAATCCCTACCTGAGAAAAAGCAGGGATTTTCTGTCCTCTTTTGGCTTTGAATCTTAAACTAAGATGTACGTACATTCCGTCACTCTCCCATAATAAAATGAAAATTAGTACATAACTCGGCCTGTGTTTTTTATTTAACGACTACAAATACGAATACATTTCATATATATATTTTTACAAACATTTTTGACAGTTGGGCCCCGCACCGCCCCAAGTCTGGCCCTGGTTCAGTAAATTCCAAAATCAATTTGCCATTCGTCACATGACTCCATTTCGTAATTGTAGGATAAGAATATAGAAATATGAAAGACGTGAGTATGGATTCTGGACTGCGGTCATTTTGAAAGGTCAATGAATTTGTGAAGGAAATAGATCGCAAATTTTTTGTAATTAAAATTTATTGAGAGAAATAGAAACAGGGAGAAAAAAAAAGCTCACAAAAATCATGCAGTCTTGGATAACTTTTTTTGTGTGTTGGGAGTACAGAAAAAAAATGGTAATGGTTTAAAAATTAAAGGATTAATTTGATATAGAAATTTCCTTTTATTTTCAGATTTTGATAATTATGTCAACTTACATTTTTTTGGAATGCGCGGCATACGTATTTTCGCAATTTGATTAAGCTGTAATCGATTTTATTTTGGAAACGTGAAACTAGTCGGGACAAGTCTTTTTTTGGAGTAAGCTGCCGAAAGTACATTTTATCCCACTCCCCACTTTTGAAGAAAGTTCTCCCTGTAATTTTCCCGCATTTTTTTTCTCGTTGGTCGGGTCATGCCATCTGTCGGTGAACTTTAAAAGCATTTAAACAAGTTAAAGAAATAAAGCTTCTATTTTACTTTATTAGTTTATCTTGGATATAAGTTATTTTTGTTTGATTTGTAACCTTCCCAAAGGTTCGTTCTTAATAAAATAAGCTTTTTTCACTTATGTATTTAAAATGAAACTTTGGTTTATTACGATTGATTAATTTATGAAAAAATATTGAGCAAATTTTAGGCTGTGCTTCTAAAAAAAGTTTTAAAATTCAGTATGTTTTTGTTTGCGTATTTATGTATTCTGCTCTTCTATAACTTCTAAAGATTGAACAAAACATACATTCTTAACATAAACAAAGCTTGTCCGATGTAATACCGTATACATGTAAAATAATTTTTATTGGATTTTCGGAATTCAGCCCAATTTTGAATGACTTGTTTAGCTTATAGTAAGTCTATGATTGTATTATTCTTCAGGATTTTTAAAAATTTTAATTGTGTTAATTTTTGGCTAAGGACCAAACTCCGATTTTCCGTTTGGTATTTTGATGCAGTTATTGCTTGTTGACTAATTTCAATCATGGCTTTCGTGAAGTTGGGAAGTTTGGATTTTTTTTTCTTAATTTTTTATATTCAATAATTTTTAGATAGAAGCATTTTGTCCCTCTCGTCCAATTTTTTCTTTCCTAAGATTCCACTTCATTTCTCTTTATTCCAAAACACTGAAAATGTGATTTGGAGTAAAATTAATTATATAAGTAATATTGCTGGGAAAACTAAGTCTTCTATGCATTCTAATTATTATCTTGAAATGCAGATATTCAACAAAACTGAAGTTTAAATTTATTCTGAATGATCGTCATATTTTAAAATATGCCGTCGTTTAAACTGTGCTATAACAGGAAATAATTAAACCTCTCTTTTCTATTTAATGAGAAAACATGAAGCGAAGGACTTCCAGATTTTACTGAATCGGAATTCGTAAACGCCGATTCTTCGGCTATTATACAGTTTGTTTTAAAGTCTGAATATATTTTAAGCACAAATTAAGTCATCTTTATGACACATTTTAAGAACTACCGATTTCATTATTGGAAAGCGGAATGATGCCACATTGTGGAAAAGCATTTAACATAGCAGGATCTTGAGTTTGTCTCTATTCCCCCCTTGTGTCCTTCGGCATTTTCGATTCTGAAAAGCGAGGATCTCGATTTTTCGATACGGGAGCGCTGTATGGCCGTGCCTGCCTTCGCAATTTCTCAACATTTATCGCCGCATGCGAAGCTTGCTCGACTCTGTAATCATGTATCGTCCCGAAATCTGCATCTGTAGACGAGGAACTTCGCTCTTCGCACCCACTCGATCGTCTTTCCTCAGAAGGGAAAGATTGAGGGGCCCACCATCGTATACATTAAGGACCATCTGTTTCTGCGATCTCTTCCAGAGAGAGTGCACGGCAAATATGCAAAGCGACTCCTGGATCTATCTATCTATCCATCCCGCACAGCTTGTGCACGCCCGATATTAAAACAAAAGGGGAAAGAGAGAGAAGCCATATTCACTCATATATATCGAGAATAGATAGATATTACTTTAAATTTATTAAACGGTCGGCATTCGTCGAGTTTACACGCCGATTGTTGGGGTGCAACTTCTCCCCTGCCTTCTCAAGACTCTCTTCTCCCAGACGACAGCTGGCACGGCCACCCTTTCCTTCAGGAGGAACATGCAGATTCGTTCCTTTCCCGGAGAAAGCCGCATCTATTTATTTCTCCGGAAAACGGGAATCGATCCCGTTTGACTTTCAAAAGAGTTATTCCCGCACGCGTTCCTGAATCAACCCCCTCTACCCCCCATGGAAGGATTTTCTAGAGGGTGGGGGGTCGAGTCGAAACCTGGAGGAGGAGGAGGAACCTTACCCTGTTGTGACAGACAGAGAATTTTATTATTTTACATATTGCCTAGAGAGATTCCTTCTCGATCAGCATGGGTGCCTAAAATCCTCTGTAAAGATATATATCTGTAACTGTAGCTGTAAGTGTATTGAAAGATTTTTATTTATTCTGATCCACCCTCTATTTTTTTATCGGTCCCCCCTTCCCCTGCAGCGTTTAGTTGTTGTTGAATCTTGCTGGCAGTAGATGTTCGGAGTTAGCTTTTCTTTCTCTCCTTTGGGGAAATTTGCTCACTATAACTCGTAAATATCTTGAAATGTATTCAAAAAAATTGTTTTTCCCGTTCAGTTTTCCGACAAAATTAGCTTCTTGTCTGCTTTTATTGGTTCGAAACGCCCAGAGCGGATCTTTTTTCGTTTAGATGTGTCTCTGATATTGCTATAGTTCGTGACGAAAGGATTGCCGAGTATATCTGGATAAAGTGGAACAAGAGACGGAATCGAGAACTGTTCAATCGTGGGAATTCAATTGCTTTGAGTGAGATCTGTGTGTGCCGGCTGTTACGTCGTTATCTTGAGAGATTACAGTTGAATGAAAAATTGTTCTGCGTGATCTCATATTTTATAAAAGTCATTTTTTTTTAGGTTGTGTCGTAATTTTGAACTAATTTGTATTCAGTGATCGTATACGGTTTTATTCATAATTTTTATAAATGATAATCTGTTATGTCTTCATTTTCCTGTTGTTGGCAACACTATCTATGATTTTTTTTTGAGATGGTTACTGTATGTACTTGCATTGAAAACGGGGGACTTCCTAATATCAAATACATTCAAACCTGTTTTTGTGCAGTGGATGAGAAACGCATAAAATACAGCGCAAAAAATATATATCCTGAAATCTTGCAAGTAGCTACAAAAATATTTTTCGCAACACATTAAAATTTTTTAATGGTTTAAATACGGGCCGCATATAAACAGGTTTGAAAGTAATTGTAACTCCACTTATGTTAATAATTAGTATTAGTATTGTTTCAGTAACAGAAGTAGAGTATCTATATGATATAACATTTTTACAATTTTTTATTTCAAGATACTGTGTGTTAACCCTTTGCGGCGCAGTCCGCCAGCTGATGACACACCTAATTTCACTCGTTTCTCAACCGTTAAATTCAACTATAAATGTGAAATAATAGGTTTAGGATAGGGCTAATAGTATTCCTTTTAGAATGTAGTAGCCTTATGAGATTTCGTTTCGGAATCGGAAGTATTAGATATAAAGTTTGGGAAAATTCCTTAACTCAAGAGAGAAGAATTTTTTTCAGTTCTGGACGTTTGCAATTTTAGCAAATTAACTCGAAAATTGTCCTCTAATATTCTTGAAGTTTTAATTTATGATTTTCTGTAAGATACAGCAATATTTTTTGAGTGTATTAAGGTGGCTGTATCTAAGGGGGTTCTCATATGATGTGGTGACCCCAAAAGGGGGACGCCCCTCGGAATGAAGTAAGATTTTTTTTAAAAATTGTAGACTCTATGTCTAGACAATAAACTAAACCCATTCATGATGTTTTTTTGTCATATTTCAAAAAATTTAATGCCTTGCCCCGCAAAGGGTTAAAGGAAAGATTCTATATAATCTTTTATATATTTGATATTCTTGACCCTTTCGCATACAGTGACGTCCGATTCTTGGGTCGAGTTACAGAATTTTAGGTATTTAAGGTATCCGACTGTGTTCGGAGACATTTTTTTGAAAAATAACTTGTATATATTTTTTAATGTTATTTTTCAACTGCATATGTTTTAAAACTATGAAAATATTGTAAAATTTGGCTTTCAAAATAATATTTTTTTAAAAAAAACTGAGAAATTTGAAGAAAAATAACAAAAATATCTGCCTTACACTAACAGCCATAGACAAAATCATATTCTAAATATACATAAATCCTTGTAGGAGTGCATTTTTATGACAGTTATCTGTGTTATGCTCTAAAATATTTCTTGTACTTCAAAATAGTTTCGAGATATAGCTGAACATAGTTACTAAACTGGTAATTTTTCATAAAAAATGCTTTTCGTTTATATTTAAGCACATAAAAATAATACTCGATTTTAAAATTGACCTTAGTTTTTAGAGGAAAACATCAAGCATATTACAGAAAACAATCTCAGAAAATTTCATATCAATACTCGAATAACTTTTTGAGAAATCATTGCTACGGTCGAGAGTTTCTCTTAAAAATATCATCTCTCAGAAAACACATTTAAAGTTTTAATGCAACTTAAAATAATGCTTACAGTTCGGTAATAAAACATCTGTAACTCCATTTGTAATTCACGTAGAGTAAAAAGTGAGACAGTTTTGCTGAAGCTGATTAAACAGACTACAAAATTAAGTCATAAAACGTTTTTTTGATAATTTCATCAAAAATGACTATTTTAAACCAGTCGGATACCTTAAGTCTGCATTTAAATCAAAGTAGCCATTCATTTAAAAGACAAAAATCACTTGGACAGGCTTAAGTATCTCAGGCGTTCTTTCCATTCTTATATGGATTAAAAATAACAGTAGGGTCAACTGTGGCAAGAGGGCCTATAAATTTTTAAAATGGTCTCCTAGCTTGAACTGAATACAACTTTAAGTCAAAACAGGTTCTAAAGTTTTTAATATTTAATTTATAAAAAGTTTGCAGAATTGAAGATAGATTATTTTTCACACTGCCAAAGAATTTAGAAATCAAATTCGAAGTTAGTTCATTCAAATTCTGGTATCTTCTGTCGTAAATAACTAATTAGATTGAATCTTGCAGCAAAATCATTAATAAGATTGCTTTTACATATTTAGTGTAAATAGATGATATTTTAAACCTGTGTAATAAAATAAATTGGGGTGTCACACTTACCCCACGTAAAATGTGTTAAGGGGTAAATGTGGCACCTCACCTGGAGTTGGTCATAGAGGAGGTGTTTTTTTTCAACACACTAGTGTGAATCTTCATCATCTGCATTATCTTAATTGTAACATGTGCGAAAAAAGCAGAAAGAAGTCAGAAGTTCGTGTTTTTTCCAACGAAGTGAGCAGCGAATCTGAAAATGAAGATGTATTAAAACTGCACTCAATGTCGGATTCTGATGACTCCACTATGCTGCAAGAAGAAGTTCCGGAAGTTGAATGTCATGTACCATCAAATTTTAATACAAAAAAAGGATGCATATCTCCTAGTTCCGCCCAAAGGGGGGGGGGGCCGCCCGAAAGCGTAATGAATATATCGCTATGCTTTTGTTGTCTTGGAAGAAGCGGATGATGAGATCGAAGTAAAAACAATGGGACATGAATGGGGTGCATGAATGAAATCAAAACTGAATTCCTACTAAACGAAGAAGACATTTCTTTCATTCCGTTTGAAGACATTCTGGCTGTTTTACCAAATCCAACCAAAAGGTTTGCTGGTATACGGGTTAGTTATACGAGACCCCATAGTTCAGTTTTCTTCTCAAAATATAATTTTTCATTTAGCCTACCACATGCACGCATTATAGTAGTGATCCTTTTTTTTTGTATTCTTTTCATAGAACTACATACCTATTTGTTCTTTAATTACTTTTTGAAAAGTTTTTTTTTATGATTTTTTGTAATAAAGGTTCTTTCCGTTCAATTTTTGGAAGACTTTGTATCATTCCAAATGTCCAAGAAAAATCTCGTAGCTAGTAAATAATAGTATCAATTCAATCACACTCTCTCATAGTCTCTTTGTCATTGTAAAAGTGAGAAAAAAATATCCTTCCACACTTGCCCCAATTCATGGGGTAATTGTGGCACCCAATCAATGTTAAGAAAAAAGTTGATCTTTTGAAATCTGTGGCATATTTATTCCAGATTGATTCAAAAATTATTTGTCAGTTACATTATGCATCAAATAATGAAAAAGTTACTACCACAGCTCTATTTATTTACCTACAAAATTCAGTCAAAGTCAAACTTCATTTTTTTCGTGTCACACTTGCCCCAGTTGACCCTAAATGCCCCAAATAGGATGTGTTGTTAAGTTAAGAGGATAGATAAATTCGTTCCTCAAGACATCAGTTGTGGCCGTGGATCGCAAAAATGTAGACAGCTTTCCTCGTCAAATATCTGCCCAAGATCTGTTTATGTAAACAAGTGTATATTCATCATTCCTGGGAGAATCTTCGTTCCTTAACAAATGTTATAAAGTTATAAATATGGAAAATAAATACACGCAGTTTCTTGGATTTGTCTTTGTTGTCTTGTCTTCAACTATTTTTGTTATTTGCATTATTTACATATGCGTTTGTGGTCGCGATTTTTTTTTTACCCGAAAAGGGATCATGAAAAGTGTAAGAAGGTGTGGTTGAAATGAGTAAAATATCCACTGGGTTTTAAGGTGAAATCCAAGAGAACAAATCAGTGACAGTGTATATTTCTTGATACTAGTCAGTTATGTATATTTTTGAACGATATTCTTTGTTTCTCTGTAGGGTTATACTCCATTGCATGTTGCTGCTATGTTTGGCCGTGAGGAAATAATGGAAGTCCTTATTAACACCTACGGTAAGTTCTGTTTTATCATTTTCTGATTAAAATTGAGGAATATTATTTATTTTGTTGTTTTAACAGTTGTGTTGAATGTTACTTTTTGTGAAGTTTTACTAAAATGTTGGTAGCAAATGTTGATCATTTATAATTTCAGTTCTTCTTTCACGAGGTGTTTTTGGTACGTGAGATTTGAAATTTCATGAAATGTTTTAGAATAATACAGAGTACATTCAGCACCTTATATCGATACGTCACGTTTCGAATATAGTCAAATCTCAATTCACGAATATCCCGAATCGTGAACTGTCGATATCGTGTATTGTGATCATGCCATCTGTTGAAAATGACCTCCTTTTATCTATAGCCACGAAAAGGACTTGCCTCTACGATGAAAAGATGTTCGATTCTTCAGAGTCAACCAAAGCTTATTTTTAATTATTCCATATTAAGTGCATATTGTTCCAAAATGGTGATCAATTCTTTTGCTTTAAAACCATGACGTTTGAATATGACGTAAACGTATGCGTAAGATGGTAAATGTAAAAAACGAAAATACAGGATCTTCCAAGTTTTAGTTTCGATAATGTTTTATCACAAATGGATGAATTATGTTTTGATGATGATGACTATTTTATTAATAATTAGCTGAATTGAACGAAACGTCGTCAATTCATGGTAAAATTAACTTGAGTTTTTTTCTGTATTTAATCTGCTTAGTGTCTTGTTTATCTCTCTTTTTCATAGATTTAATGGTTTCCGCCAATTTTGTGTTAAGAATTTGTGGTCCGAATGCTGCTATATAAATTTAAATAAACAATAATCCAGGAACGGGTTGATTCATTTTACATTAATTTCTAGGATAGGAGAATAATTTTGGTTTACGAACGAGCTTCAATATGAATGGAGTCGATTCATACACACGTAAAATGCACAGCACTAATTTCATTTTAGAATCCATTGCGCATCTTGTACCAAAAAAGCGTCAATTATCACGTAGTCAGATAACTTGCTCAATTACATTGGCTGTGATTTCACCTGAATTGACTACATTTAGTTCTTGAAGAGATTTCGTGAACCATAATTTCATTGCAGCATATTTCATGAATAGTAAAATAATTCATTATTTCTCCTGAAAAATATTCACAACTCTTTACTTGATATTTTTGTTAATTTCTATTCTATTTTTTTTTTTCATAATTTACTACTCAAAGAATTCTTTTGTACTGAAACGGAATTAATTCCTCTTCTATTTTTACCCTCTCTCCATCGGAACTGTTTATTTTGGGAAGACGCTGTCGTAAAATCAGCATGCTGCGTCAACACTTATTTTAGTGTCTTGGGTGAAAAGAAAGTGCCGATAAAGTGCCATTACTTTCTGCTTTTACTGACAAAATGGTGTGAAAAGCACTGAAAGTCTCAACGTGGTCTGATAGTCGGTCTTTGTCTTTTGTATGCTTCGCAATTGTGTTTTTAATTTTATGGCCGCGGAAGATCATCTGATATTATTCGAACCATTTTGTTGGTCAAAGAGTAAAATCGTAAAATGTTTTGAGATTTATTGAAAATTACTTTTTTTGGTCAATTCATAAGAAGAAGATTGGTTCGATCGAAGTAAGAATTTGAATTACATTGGAATAAACTTCAATGCCTTAAATTCATATTACCTGAAAAATATGGCTACTTCTCATCAATACAAGCAAAATATCTCTTGGAATGAGTGGTGATTATTCACGTGTAGTGAATCTAACGAAATAATAACAAATTTTTAACCATATTTTATATATCGCATTAATGAAATTTGAAAAATTTTCAGTTTTCTAGCTGCAGTTTTATTTTTACCGTGTATTTGGCGCAGCATAGCTTCATCTGTCTCTTGCCTAGTAAAATCTTAAACAACCAAACACACAGAAAAACAACTTTGTCGCAGTTAAAATTCCAACACCCTCCTCCTTTTCAGTGATGATAGTTTCTGACAGTTACTTTTATCGTTAAAAAAGGGGGTGGGGGTCTTCGTTGACTTGTTTGGAAATGTTTTTTGAAGAATAGGAAAACTGAAAAGTAGTTGTCATTTCACACTCGGTTTCTCAATTTCATCGTTTTCTTTTTGTAGTTGAGAGACATTTACATGATTTTTTTTCCTGTTTTAATATCGGCATCAGTCTTTCGTATCCGAAACTTTGTGGAGGAAAAAAATAGGCTTAAATATGTTCAAAGTTTGGATTACTGCTTTAAATTGTGGGGGGGCGGTTCAATTTTCACTTATCTTTTTTTCTGCCATCAGTTTTAATGTTTGAATGTAACAACTAGATTGAAAAGCACTACATTATAATTGTTATATTTGTAGAATTTATGGGAGAAATTTGGAATATATCTGGGGGTCAGAGCACTTAGACTTGGAAAGAGATATACAAATGGAGAAACCAGACAATCTATTTAATTGCTAGCCCGTTTACACGATCAAGAAAGTGTTTTCTGAAACATTAAGGCCCGGTGCACACTAGCCGATTCGTGTCGTTGAA
>BGPR01030211.1:0-18809 GCA_013235015.1 Araneus ventricosus
GACCGTTCGTCGCGTATCACGAAAGGGAAGTTAACAAACAAGGTCAGAAATACATTATTGGTCAAGGAGTATTGCAAGATTGGTAAAATGCGAAACATTTGGAATTAATTTGAGTAAAATGGTTCACAATCAGTTGAGGAGAATCGTCGGACATACAATAATAGGCAATCACATTTTGTCAAACGGACATTTAAGGGACAATCCACAAATTGATGAACACGAAAATTATTTGGCGACACGAACCTTTCATCAATCATTTTTCTTCTTATGGACATAGTTTACATGTATTTTCATAAAAATATCACGATTATCCAGGAAGATATAAATGTTTCTTTAAATATTCCCAAATTTTTAGCAAGTTTTTTGCTTATAACATACAGAGTTTTTAAACGAAATAAGAATTCAAAATCGTACTACATTAGCATCTCTAATATTTTGTCATGTATTTTGCAAGTTCTGCAAAATTTGGCGTAAATCTCTGCATGTTATAATCTAAAATCCTGCGAAAAATTTAGGTTGTTTTAAAGAAGCCTTTCTATCTTCTCGAATATTCATGATACGTTTATGAAAATGCATGTAGGCAATGAGCATAAGAAGAAAAATTATTGATTAAAGTTTCAAAACATTATCAGCTTCCTGTGAAATGGGGTGAGCCCAAATCACTGTTGTTTCAACACTTTGGGACAGTCTCCTTAATATCCTCGTGACAAAATATTCACTGTAAATTGTGAGTTCCAACGATTCATCACAGCAATTTACCTTCAAGTATTTCGCATTTTAGCAATAATTTTGGCCTGTAGTGTATTCGAAGGATAACGCTCGTAATGAAAGTTAATCACATGAAGATACTTGTATTTGCAAAAGAGCATGAGAAGGACAAACACTTTTGGAATTCTCCGATTTTTTCTGATGAGAGTAATTCAATCTCTGTGGTTCAGAGGTACATATAAATATGTTGTGGAAAAAAGTAAAAACAAAGCTAGAGCCAATAATTATGAGAGGAATTGTAAAGCAAAGGTGGTTCTGTTCTGAAATGGGGTTGCGTATCAGCTTCTAGAGAAGGCAATTCAGTTGTAATCGATATAAAAATGAATTGATTTGACTTTGACATATCAATATTCATTCAAAGAAAAGGCGCATTCTTCAACCTAGCCATTGATCAGTTTCCTGAGAAAATGTCTGCTTTATAAAGATTGAGTTTCTTTATCAACCCTGAGATAGTGAACATTTCATGTTTATCTCTATTAATATCTGAGCTAGGCTTTTACATCTTTTAAGGCTCTAAGCACGCCTCAGATTTTAACCAGACAAGTCATGCGCGACCAATTGCGGGAGAAACAATTGGCGGCGAGAAGTGCTTTGATAGCAGTTGGGTACTGAGCACAGACTTCTGATGTCTCTAGAAAAGTAATTAGCTGGCGTTTTTCTCAGCATTTCCCTGAAATGCAGAATAAAACCGGGCACTCAATTACTTTCTACAGTCCGTATGGTAGGTACGTGAGCGGCAGCCAACTGTTATCAATGCACTTCACGTCACTGATCGCTTCTCCCGCATTTTGCCACTAATTACTTGTCTGGTTAAAATCGGATTGTTCACTGAACATTACATTTTAATAATCTTTACAATATAAAAATTTAAAAGCCAACTTCCTTCCGGGGTCCTAACACGCGCCTAGTTCACTTACTATATACTCGCCTAGTCTTATTAAGTTTTGAATAATGAAACATAATATTGTTTTTTAAAATTTTCATTTATTAGAGGTATAGTTAATAAAAGTTTTATAGCAATTATTTTACTTTGTTTTTTCTAATCCTGATCAATCTGGAATAATATGCTCGATTTTCAAATATTCATTTGGGTTTCTGAATAAACACGTTATGTTGACTCGAACAGTCATAGATTTTAGGCTTCATCACATTTTCTTCTATAAATCATGAGCTTATTGGCTTTGAGTTACTTTACTTCGATTGGAGTGGCACTATAATCGCTTAGCAAAGGATATATTTAAATCGCAGCATATTTAATGCAAATATACGTCGCGTTAAGTGGCCTACTCCTTTGTCCTCCATTATAGTTTCGAGAAGCCAAAATTTCTATTTTCAGAAAAAGAGCAATCCGCGTTAACAATGCGAAAAACAGCTTCAAAAATTAAAAAATCCGAAGTTTGTGACTAGTATCCCGTTACTTATGATTAGTATGACTTACAAGCGTTTACATATTCCGAAGCTCTTTACCCATTTCCCAACACATTTTATAAAAATGATTTCATTGAACAGTTTCTCCTCGTCTCTTCAAATAGGCGATTCCAACTTTTGTTTACCAGCCCAGACATTGAAGTCCAAGCTATTATAAAAAAAAATCAACCTTTGATTTTCCAGAAATTGAAGTATCGAATTATTTGAAATTTTATATTGAAAAAATATGAATTAAAATAGTGGTAGAGCTTTTATTACAATTTCCATCCCATACAAATGATTTTTCCTTATGTCATTTAATGTGCATATTTTCCCTGGAAAATAAATACAAATGCGAATGATTCTAAGGAAAGTCTCTTGAAGCAAATGTCTCTTTTCCTGAAGAAAAGCAAATATGTTAATAATTCGAAAAACAGCTTGAAAACTCAAAAACTCAGAAGGTAGTGCTTAGAAGCGAGATGATTGCTGGCATGTATCCGCATATTACGAAGCTTCTTATTATCTACCCATTTCCAAATAGATGTCAAAAAACTGCTTTCATTGAGCTAACAGATGGCAATAAAACCTTAAAATTAGAAATAAATGAAACCACTTCGTTTTTTCCCTGGTACCTTCAAATGATAACAACTTAATTTCTAATATTCGTTTACCAGCCTGGACAATAAAGTCGAAGCTTTATATACAGAAATGAAGAACATTAATACAAGGAAGTTGTTCCGTGATTTTGTATGAAAATTTATATAGAAAATGTTTGAATTAAAATAATGGTATATCTTTTATTAAAATGTCCTTTCTGATCCAAATTCTCCTTTTTTCTTCGTCCTTTAATGTGTAAATTGTCTCTGGAAAATAAATACTATTCCGTTTCATTCTGATTACAATCTTAACAATCAATACTTACTGAATTATTTTCAATTCAAATTATTAGTCATTCAAAAAGTCTCGTATTGAAGTTAGCACAAGAAAAAACACAATCTTCCTAAATGATGAATGTTCGTACATTGTAATTTCTTTTATTGTAAAGCACCATTTTGTAACATGATAGTTTAAGAATAGGAACTGTTCGAATTTTTTAAAAAATTTCATATTATGATAATAATCTTATTGGAGGGTCAGAAAATCAGTTTCTTTTTAATTTATTTACTATTATTTACATTGTAATCTCAAATAGTTCAATATGGAATATCTCAACATTATTCGAAATAATATGCACCATGCATAAACTATAGACAGATATACCAATAGAGCCAAAATTAAAAAAAGAAAGGAATACAAGCAATCCTATAGTAATTTGAAGTAAACGAAAAGCAGACAACAAAAACAAGGAATCCATTCTAGTTCACTTTTTAAAGGGCTAGAAACTATTCGAAATATATTCAAAAGAATATTTAGGGAATTTTCTGTAGAAGCAGGCCTATATAGGCTAAGACAGAGCTTCTCATAGCCCGAACAACCCCAAAAAATAGAAACCAGGTGGCCAATCCACAAGAACAAACATCAAAAGTAAAAGGAAAAAACTTTAAATACGCTAATAAGTCCAACAAAAAATCAGCCATCCAGCTTAATTAATAAGCTTTCATAAGGTAAAATAAAAAAAAAACTTACCCCTCTAGAAACAAGCCAGATTAAAATAATTTGTCCGCGCTTTCGAGAGAATCAAAATATTAAACACTAATCTCCGTGGCGCCATCTATATTCCCATAAGAGGAATAGAAAGGCAGAAAAAAGAAAGGAAGGAAAGAAGAGGCAGAAACAGAAATCATAGTAATAATCAGCATAAACTATAATTCTATATTCAGATCATTAAATTAATTCTTGCTAAAATATGAAGAGTTAATTCCATTGAAATGGTTTCTTTAATTATATGGCACTTTCTATATTTTGAATGTGTTCTCATTTTAATTCACTTGAGAACCAAACGAACAACTGAAATGCTTATGGATTTTACGTAATTTCTGAATTTAATTATAACGTTTCTAAATGATTTTGTCTTAGTTTAAAAGTTTAAAATTGAGCTATTTCTGAATGTTAAAATTCCATTTTGTTTCGCCGATGCGGTTCCTCAACGCTTTGACCAAAACATCTAAATAAATAAATAAATAAATTAATAAATAAAATTCAATGAATGACTGCAATTGAAGGACAACTTTTGAATAGTGGGCAGAACTGAATTTCGGAAGGAAAAGAAGAAAAAAAAGAACTTTATTTTCCAACCTACTGCACGCTGTCTTATGTTCTATTATAAAATCTTGTAAATTTCTCTCTAACATCATGGTCAATGAATTAAAGAATTTAACTCTATCGATACAGGACTGCCCCATACGTCCCTTCAAGCAAAAGACAATAGCCGTCAGAATGTCACACTGAAATTTCCACCACCTTTCGTAAAGTGTAATTGATTGCACATTCTCGGCGCGTGCTTTCTTCGTTAGAGTGACTCGCCCAGATGTGTTTGGGCAAGAGGGGAGTTTTCTGACAATTCGGACAATGACAGCTGCCATTGTGGTTTTTGAGGGGGAAAGGGAATTTCCCTTATCTTTGATTGAGGAGCTCTGACGTTCCCGTATTTTGAGGATCCTTTATTGCAATGGCCTTAGAAATCAGAGGGTTAATTGGTATAATTCACGAGTATTGACCTATTAATGCAAAAATTAATTTAAAGCAAAATTTCAATAAATGTCTATTAAATTATGTTTAAAACAACTTGATTAAGATAACTGTTAAATAAAATTAAATTCGAAAATATATCTTACGGATTTCCTTTTTTTCCTTCAGAAAAAAATGAAAAAAAAAAATGGTAGAAAATTCTTTAAAATCATTATTTACATGAGATTTAAAGATTTGTAATATAGTAAAATTTGAAAAATAAAAATCAAGTTCTAATTCCTTCAATTACCTCAAACAAATTTAAAATGACGACATTTGACTTAAAAATTTGGCTAACGGGTGGTTGAAAACAAGTTTGGGAGTTTGTAATAATTAGTTTCTTCATAAACAAAGCAAAAAAGAGACTTTGGAATACATTCGGTTTAGCCACGTGAGTGAAATGTAACTGTCCTATAAATAGGACGCTGGGCGATAACGTGTTAAAACAGCATGAATTCATTCTGTGTTTTGAATTGTAATGAATAAATATGTAATGCATAAAAGTATTCTGGATCCACTTGCCAAGGATTTCAACCATGAAATAATAGGAAGGGAAAAAAGGAAACTGAGAGTTTGAGAGTCGAAGTTTAATATTTTATCTGATTCTTAGATTTTGCAGATTTTTAAGTGAGAACTATGCAGCATGTGTTATCTAAACGAATGAAGTCGGAGAAACGGTGGAAAATTTCTCGTAACCGGAGCTCAATTAACCGGCAAACACAAAATAACGACACTGAGAATTTTAATCTGAAATCTATATCTGAGACAAAAAAATAATGGGGGAGTGAAGCAGAGATGCATGCTTAAGTGAGTGTAGATAATTCAACTACTGTCAGTATCTGTCTTGATGGTGATACGATAATCGCACATGTACTTGGAAAGAAGAAAGATGATGAGGTAGAGGGAGTGTATGAAGATGAGGAAAACTCGTAGACAAAGGATTGGAAACTGTCAAAAAACTAATTGAGAAATTCTCATCTATGGAGGCATATTACGAAGCTTCACTATATACGAATTTTATTTTTGGAACTTCAGCGACATTCTTATAAACAGGTAGAAATTCGAATTTACATTACTGGCCAAAAGCATTGAAAGATGCATAATTGTAGCATTCAATAAAAAGGGGACAAAAGAAACACGAAATACAATTCGAAATGTCTGTAAATCAATTCTACATCTTTACAACGATAAAAAAATCTAAGAAAGTCTCTATTTTTTGGTTCAACTGATATCATCAAAAGAATCTTTGCCACAACGGCACTTAAAGAAATGGGATACATTATAAATCTATCAATTATGTCTGGTATCAAGGAAATAAGATTTATACCTTTAAAAACACATTGATTGACAATAAATTTCCCCTTCTGACAAGCAGAGGCATTAAATACCGAACGAATTTTTGACGTCTGACTATTCAATTTTATGACAGGTCTGTGGGGTAAATAGTGACATTTATTTCCCAGCTTCGCTTACGTAACACGTTAATTGATATTTAGTGTTTCCCATTCATCAGAAACCTTCTGATAATCACCAAGAAAACTTCGACAATTTAACTTCTGCATCATTTTTTCTTCTCACTTCCATGTTAATTCTTTATTATCTGGCAGGTTTTGGAAAAAGTCTTTAAAAGGTAATTCTAGATAGTAACAACCATCTGGGAGAATATTCAATTTTTCTTTAAATCGGTCAAATGTTCATCATAAGTAATTTTCGCACTTTCAACTTTTACCGGATGATCAATTCCTAGAATTTCAAGTTCCCAAAAGTCGCTCAGAAGAACATTTGAAGCATGCATCACCAGCGTTGTTGAAGAATTAATTTCGTTACATGTTTCATTTGGGATGATTAATTTACCGTGTGATTAATGACTAAATATTCATCATTTGTGGCACTATATTTGTCCCAATTAAAATATCAATTTTAGTTCCTTCGCCTGGAAGATCAGACAGTTCTATTTGTTTATTCCTAAGTTCGTTCAAAATTTGTGGTTCACCAATTTTTGGAACATAAATGCATATTTTTGTCTCAGACATTATTTCAAAACAACCCGAAAATTTTCTTTTTGAATCTATCATCTCTATTGAATCTATCACCCTGCTGTTTTGGTTTCGTTTCTATTTCACCGAATAAAAAGTGAATCTCAGTTTTGGAAGGAATCGGTTTCAAGCTTTGTTCATTAATCGCTTTTTCGCCGATATATGAGGATTGAAAAGCAGTATCAATAAAACAACGATGCATTTTTTCTCTGTCCTATGGCCTCAAATTTTAACGAAATGTGTCGTCAAAAAACAGTTTTGCCTTAGCCGGAGTTCCAAACGGATACTTTTGCATTACCCTGCTCGTTCATATTTGATTTTTAACAAAAATTAATTCAAAATGAGATCGAGAACACACAGAATTTAATTTAATTTTTCTTATCACAAAATTTACTAATATGTTCAGGAGCTATACAAGGAAAACAAATTCCCCTTTTCTTTAACAATAATTGTTGATTATCTAAAGACAATTTTTTGTTGAAAACCATCTATGACTAAAATGATTACCTAGTTACAGTCGCGCGCATGCAGAGATGAAAACGGTTGAGGCAGTTCGAGTGAAAGCTGTGGTAGAAAAGCAAAATTGAAGCCTTTTTTTCACTCATTAGAAAACAAGGCTCCCAAGAGAGAAATTTTCACAAGGAACTAACATCATAAACTTCGCCTAAAAGAAAAATTAACTATATACACTCTTAAAACATTTGTTGTGGCTATAAATACAGCTTGGCTATATACATTGTTTTTTCTTTTGGGAATTAAGATAGTGGTAGACGTCAAAGAACTGAGATTTTGTTAAATTACTTTATATATACAGAAGACTCTCGATTAACCAGGATCGGATTATGTGGGACGACCCCCCCGAAGAAAAGGAAGTGCAGATTGCTGCCGTTGGAATGTTTGGGAAGACCGCATTCTTCTCAACCCTTCCTATTGTATTGGACTTGTCCAGCCAGACTCAGGTTAGACTGTTCTGAAAATATGGATGAAGAAGCAGTGGAACAATGGATTAACGAAGATTCGACATTGGAATGTTGCGAAGTTTTAAGTGTCGATGATATTGTATCCCGTGTAACTTGTGGTTCAGAAGAAACAAGTAATTTCGAAAAATGTCCTGAAAGTGATGAGGAAAATCTTGTAACTCAACAAAAATTAAGTCACGGTGACGCAATAGTACACACTGAAGTGCTACTTAATTACTTGGAGCAAGAAGATGAAAGCACACTTGCAGAAAAAATTATGTTAAGAAATCTTCGTAGTATAATTCGTCGAATAGTAAATGAAAAACAAAATCAGTCTTCAATCATTTCATTCTTCACAAAACAGCGTGGTAAACTACATCTCTGTTTTCCTTTTTAATTGTACGAATTGCAAATCTAAATATCATTAAAATTTCTTGTTAATTATTTTTCTTTTGTATTAATTAAACTATTAATGTCTTATTGTATGATAATTTTGCATTTTCTATTATTTTTCCAAAATTTTACATCAATATTTGAATAAATTGGATTGTCCGGGATATTCACTTATCCGGACGAAGAATTTCCGGACCATCCCGGTTAATCGAGAGTCTACTGTATATAATCTTTTTGTGAGGGATTTAATGTCTTCACACGTTATTGTTTTGGGATTTCAGATATTCTTTATCTATTAACTATACATCACTGCATTCTTCCTTTATATGAGTTATATCAACGTCAAATCCTACCTGTTTTGCACTGCTTTTCAATTAGCAGCTTTATTACGGAAAGCAGCTTTAAAACGGAAACAAATTACAATATAGATATTTTAAAGATAAACAGTTCTTTTGTTTCCAGTTTCATTTTCCAAATAATCAATGCTTCATTTATTGATATAGTAACTTGATGGAATAGCTAAGACATATTTGTATAGTAATGAATATTCCGATAAGAATTTTTATTCTTTTAGAGTGATTACAGTCTGAATACAAAGGAAAATCGAGAAGATTAGTTAGCTTTCGTTTTTAAAAAATTTAACGTAATATGAAATAATTTATTATTACTCTTTCAAAAGTAATCAAACGCAATCAGTAAAACAAAATACACTTCTCTGCAATTAAATCCTTAAAACGTTTAGTGATTGTTTAGAAACTAAAAGAATTCAAATATTAAGCAGCAGGGGAAATTTTTTTTCGAGGAGAGGGGGAATGGATCAATATATACTTATGTTACAAAAGTATTCTAGGTGATTCTAGAAAATATATTGACCGAATGTGAAGAGGCGGTAATACATATCAAACCAAGAAATACACCAAGAATAAATAAAAATATTGAAACAATAACCATATTCGTGAAATTACAAAAAATAGAGAAATACACACAAAGTATTTGGTACGCACAAAATGTAGCAGCTTCCAAGAAAACAATGACAGTTATTCCATAAACTAACTAACACAGGGGTCTACTACCTGCATCTCTAGTTCTAATTCAGTCTTTCAGTAACACTATGATTATCCGTGTAGTTAAAAGCTGTGGAATTTTAAGTAGGTATTAAATCTTTTTGAAATTTTTAAAATCCGTCATTATTATATTAAGAATCATGGCCAGCTCCAGAGTATTCTGCGCCCTATGCGAAATTATCTTGGCTCCCCTCCCCTTGTATGTATCGTATATTGGTATAGCCGATAGAAATAAAAAGACCCCCTCCCAGCATTATTCTGCCTTAGTTCATCGGAGATTAAAACAAAAGGTACCAAATTGAAGTAAATGACGTTTACTAAACGATTCCATAGCTAAGAATTTCATAAGGGTTCGTCTACATATTTATAATTGCACTAACTTCAAAATTTCTAACAGCAATACCCATTTTTGGGGCCATAAATAAATTTTTCATCGAAAAATACCCCAAGATATCAATTTTAGTTCATCGATCAATAACCCTATGAGCCCTATCCCGCCTCATTCGACACAGGTCGGACTCAAACGGTTTTTGGGCGCCTGGGTGAATTTTAACGAAGAAAATTAGTTCCTTTCTTTGTTAACAATTGATCGCGCAAAGGAGAGCGTCGTCTTCCTGGAATTTCTTAGAGAAAGGGAGAATTTCATTCTGATTTCATGAATGAAAATTTGCTCCAGGTTTTGAGGCAATGGAATTCTCACTCTAGCCGGGTTCAAACAGTTAAAAGGTCGGAAGATATTCCACATTTTTTGTTCACGATATAAAAGGGGCCGTCTCTATATTTACATGTTAAAGCTCGCTGCTTGTCTTTAAATGCCAGTGATAGAATTTAAACTTATTTCGCTCTTTAAACGTCATCTTAAAAGTTAAAATGTATTTTTTACAATCGATAAATACTAGATGCATTACAAAAGTCTGCAAAGATAAAATTTTCTTCAAAAATTATGATTTTAAACCACATGTATTACATTACAAAATGAAAGAAAGATGTTGCCTTTTTCAATTAAATGGAGAGAATAGAAAATTTAATGTAACTTAAGAACTTCCTTTTCAAATAAGCTAAAATTTTGCATAGAAATATTAAATAGCCGTCTGCAACGATTACTGTTAAAATGTGGCTTTCTTGCATATCAAAAATTTTTAAATGTCGAATTTAATAGAAAGACTGTGATCCAGAAGTTGTCCTGACAAATGATTTAATCACGTCTATTTTATAAATAAATGTAAATTGGAAAATTTACATTTATTTACAAAATTCCTTTGGAAAATTTAATCTGCAATTAAATTCAGTTTAGTTTTTCATTTTTATTGAAAAAATTGAAGATAATGTTTTTTATTATCAAAATTGAATCTTTGAATATCTACCATATCACAATCAAAACGTGATTCAGTTCTTTATTTCGTTTATGAAACAACTCGTTTTCTCACTAAAAATAGAAATAGTTTTGCAAACTGCAGGTTACATACTTAACTTTTAAGTTTTAAATGATTCATGTTTTAAAATGGATAGTAAGATTCTGTTGTTGAAACTAATTGTAGATTGTAAGATTCTGTTGTTAATAATCGTATCGTTAAACGATACAGTTATTAATTAGTTTCTAACTAAAAGCATTTGAAATGGACGAAACAATGTGGAAAAGTTTTAAAAATTGTGCATATCTGAGGTCTTTGGACTCATAGAAGAATAACTGCAATTCATTAAACCATTCATTTTGGATTCATGATGGCAAGAATAAAACAAGTATTAGTTTACGATCACGAAATGCCGTATGTTGATTCAATGAACGATATTTTTGAAATAAAAGATATATTTTTGATTTGACATGTAGCGGAATCCCGAAAATGAGTTTTTAATAAGAAGTTAAAATCAAAATATCTATTCATTAAATCAAGTACCAGCAACTTTAACAGTGAAAATGAATGTTTAAAATGAAGGAGGGCATTTTCGATTTAAATATTGGGGAGACAGACGTTAAAAAATAAATTAAATCTACCAAACATAAACGTGCGGTGTCAGAAGCGATTTCAAGTAAAAATGTCAAATCATATTTTAAGAAAAAACAACTTTAAGAGGCCGAAATAAATTAGCTGCAGTTGAAGGTTTGCGGTATTACCACACCATAATGCATAACTAGTCATTCCATCAATGGTTATTACAGATCGCTGGAAAAAAAGCATCAACCTCGCATTATTTTACCGTCGTTCATCGCGTATTAAAACAAAATGTACCAATTTTCAGAAAATAAGGTCTAGTATAAGATTTAATAATTAAAATTTTTATAAAGGATGGTATACATATTTATAATAGCACTAACTTTAAAATTTCTATTGGAAGCACACATTTTTTTAAAAACATTAAAACTAAAAAAATTATGCTGTAATTCTATGTTTCATCATGCCAGCATTCTTTGTTTAGAAATTATAATCAAATGGAATTTTGAGGTTCTAATGTTAAAATAAAATTTTGAATTTTTACTGACACCTTGAGAAATAATATAACTATTGACCGAGATTTTTTTTTAGTAGTTTGAATTATTCTGCACATTTTACAGTTTTACTTTTTATTTTAAAATAATTTTGAGCAAGTGAAATATTTTATCAAAACTGATGCTGAAAAATTTTTGAATTGCAACTCTTATAAATTTTAACAATAATCGAAGCAGATGGCCATTTGATAAGCCTAAGCAAAATCTCAGCATACTCATAAGAGAAGTTTTGAAGTTACATTAAATTTTCGCTGTAAAACGATGGATTTAAAGAGACGCCATATATTTTGAAAACGGTTTCATTACTGAATATAATCATTTCACCACTCTATTTTATAAAGCTTAAATATGTTAATATTTAACGATTTATGAATATAAATTAAAGTGGTGAAATATTACACTATTTCTTTTTTATCTCATCAAGTTTTACCGATTGTAAAGTGTAGATCATTACTTTGAAAATAACTTTTAAAGTTTGAAATAATTTAAAATGCTACTACCAACGTTTAAATGCAAGCAGATAACTTCTCTATCTAAATGTGAGACGACCCCTTTTCTATTTAGAAAACAAAATGTCGAATATATTCCGATATATTCATGGCATATTAACCAGAATATATTTCTTGGGGTATTTTTCATGAAAAATCTATTTATGGCATCCGGAGTGGTTGTTTCTTTTAAAAATTGTGAAGTTAAAGCAATTTTAAATATTTAGATGAACACTTACGAAATTGTAAACAATAAAATATTTTAGTATACGCTATTTTTTGAAGATCGGTACCTTTTTATTAATGCCCAATGAACGTTCGCAGAATAATGATGGGTGGATCTATTTTTTCCGCGACTGTTCCTTCAAATAGATTAAAGTATGTTGCGATGGCAAATTTACTTGTTCAAGAAGAAATTGAAGGACAATAATAACTGATGTGCTGTTGCCTTTTTCGAACCAGTCATTGGAGGATTTGAATATTGCAATTTTGCATCCATTTGTTGGGATGCATCAAACTAAAAGAAAATAAAACTGATTCGAGTAATCGTAAGATACATTTCATACCAGTGCGGCTTAGTTTAGTTAATAAACGTCCCGTTTTGAAGCAGCACGAGGGTTAATTTGAGTCTGACCTCGTAATTTTGAACTGCGGTCAGTTGAAGAAGATAACACCTGAGCTGGCACCACCCCATCTCCAAACTTTCGGACCACACAAGCGGAGGAATGTTTGATCCACGACAACATATTTAAGGTTCAACAGGCCGACATAGACGGCGGATCTTCAGCATACCTTTGCGGCATCCACACAAGTATAGTAGTGGAAATGTCTAACTGGTGTTCTAAAATATCCATTCTACAGTTTGTACCACATTACCCACCCTTCACAGTTTGTAGGCATTATATTCTTCAGAATTTTTCCGAAATCAATTTGGTTGAAAACGAACTATTTGATGAGAACATCTTTTGTTCTGCGAGGAAAAATTGTTCATTTGAGACCAAATTTTGTACCATTATCTCGTATAATGTATTACCTACTTACAGCTATCAATGAAAATGCTTTCCTATAATAGTATTGATAAATTAGAAGAATATTGTCTGTGTTTGCCAGGATCTAATTAAGCTACCGAACGTGCTTTTAGTTTAATGACCAACAGAACGGACCAGAGATAAAACTAAATTAAACGTTGAAACATTTAAGTGCATGCTAAATACCGAAAATAATTTTGGTTTTTATTAAATGAAAATCTATCAAATCATCCAAAAAATTAATTGTTGCTGAAATCAATTAATTCTTTAGAAATATCTAAGAAAAAATTTTGAAAAAGGGTTAATGATATGCTAAGGTACTAAACATTTTTCGGTACAATTATATGTGTTTTATCAATAACTAATCTTCATTTCCACTTTATTTAATTTTACTCAATGCATATATCCAACAAAAGATACTATTACTGCTATAATAATTTTTTATTCCTTTCGAAAAAATGGTGAAGATGCTCACAATTATTTCTTTTTAATTGTGTCCTAATTTTAAATTTTTTAAAAACTGTTTATCATAAGAAATGATATCAGTTCAAAATAATTAAAATTATATTAATAAGTTATGCTTTTTGACAGTAAAAGCGAAAGATATAGTAATATCTCTAAAATTATTTTTATATCCAGTCATATCACTTTAGAATAAATATACCAAAATTCAGGAAAATAAAAATATTAAAGAAATAGTCCATATTTTGTCAGATTATTCTACAGCAAAAGCATCTTAAATTGCAACTGCTTTTGAACACACAAATAAAACGAAACTTCATTTAAAAAAATATAAAACCGAAAATAAAATTTTAAAATATCACAGATTTGTAATTGATTTAAATCGCATTTGATAAATTTTTTGAAAAACATTTTAAACATTTCATTCTTATCTGGAGGAATCTTGAATAATAGATATTTAGCAAAAGTCATCGATTTATTCCTAATGTTCTCGCCATAATTATCTAATATAATAACTGGGATGGAAATAAAATTTCAGGAATTTACAACAATAAACTTCCCGTCTACCCGTATCAAAGATGCAATATGGCGTAATTTAGAATGGTATTCGTTGGAAATGGGTGAAACGAAATATTAATTCAAATTTCCACAAACAAGGGCTCTGCTATCGTTTATGACATGCTAACGTGAATTCTCTATATATCCTCCTCCTTAGTTAAAACAAGTAAAAAATAATACCTAACTTGACTTGTGATAACAATGAAACATTTTGTCGAACATACAGAAATGGCGAAAAGGTTCTTTAAAGTAGCTCATACCCATGCCTTAATTTCAAGTATTGATGATGTGGTACAGTGCTGATTCAACTACGGAAACTTGCTTTATTCTATGTGTTGAGAATAGGTTAGAGACAAGAGTAAACAAAGCTTCGCATTGTTGTTTTATTCCTCTTCTGTATCTGACACTATTAATAATTCATCAAATCACGTCCGTACCAAATGACTTTATCATTAATTTTCACCTACCAGCCAGAATATAAAAATCTTAGCTTTATATAAAAGAAACCCCAATGCCAGTTAAAGACGCTCTGAGATACAAAATTTGAAATCTTATATAGAAATTTCTGCAATATGAAAAGTGGTAAAAATTTTTTATATACTTTCAAATCAAAATCTTATATAAAAATGTCAGTAATTTTAAAAGTGGTAGAGTTTTTTATACATTTTTAAATTTACATTTTTTTTATTATATATGGGTGATATCTCACTTTGACTTAATTATTCTCGTCTGTAAAGCTATTTAAATACTTAATTTTTTGCATATCTAAATACAAGGTGGCTAAAACATTCGGTAGCCATTTTAAGGAATCATAAAATAAATAATCTGATTATAAAATAGTATGCGGGGAAAACATTTCTTGAAGATTTTTGGGGCTTTTTTCCATGGCATACAAAAAATTAATACAAAAACCCCGTCAGGTGGCATTAGAGAAAATACACATAAAAGACAGAAATTATACAATTATTATGAACCACCAATACCAATTAATTGAATTAACGATTAGTATAGCTGTATTTTAAGTAGTCGACCGGGCTTCGGCTTTTGCCTGATTCAGTGTTATTTTTCTCTAGTCGCATTAACATATATAAGACGCAGATGCTTTAGATGGTGCACTTGCTTCAGCTTTTCCATTCACACAGTTTCGTCAAATTACGGTTTCTGGACGGAAAAATCCAGATAAGGCTTAAGAACGTGTTGCGGCCTATCATCAAACCCTTCGACATCACGGCAGACATCCCAAAACTCGCCAGACAGCTGTTTCAGAAAAACAGCCATAAATACCAGATTTGACGAGAAATCGCTCCTTAAATATTCATCTTGTTGACCGCACCATTTTCTTCTGTCAATTAACCTGTTGACAATTCAATCACAGGGAATATCAGGCGGCGAGCGCCCTCACAATAGAATGTGTAGCGCCATCTATTGGCAGAGTATAAAAAAATGTTTGTCACCTGTTCTGTTATGCATCTGATGTTTAATATGATAAAAGTTTCGGTAAAATCTATTTCATATCATCGATACAATTGCCAACTATCGAATTAATTATCTTATTCTATAGAAATTCCGATAATTTGCATTTGTATCGACGATATGAAGAATTCAAATTGGAGGAGAAGACAAAGTTTTACCCACCAGGTGCAGATTATCATCAATGCAGAAAAAAAAATGTCCAAAATTTTAAACATGAACTGAAATTATGAAGAACGTTTTATTATACTGATGAAGGTTCCTCATTACATAATCATAAAGCTCTATCATTATTTACTTAGAAAACAGAAGTTATATAGAGTTTAAATCCTTCGCGATTCATTTGAAGGGTTTCATTATCCGACTTTTCGGGAATGAGATTGGTCTGGAACTATATCAGTTAAAATTTCAATGATAAATGTTTTGAATAGCAATAATTATATTTTGGAGAAAAAAAGTACCTCACCAAAATGCAATACATCTAAATAAGTGACTATGTTTGTTCGCCTGATTAAAGCTTAATGCCTTAAAATTTAGAATCTAAATTTCACATCACTAAAGACTTCAAGAAATAGACAGAATTTTTTTAAAAAATCAGGAATATTAAACTTCGAAATTATTTGACAAAAGTTATTTAACGCATATTGAATAATTTACCGTAACTGAATAGAGACCAATTTCTTTCAACAAGAAAAAGAATTATTATTCGTTATCTTATTATAAAAATGTAAATCAATGGTTATGGAAGAGATTAATATGTTCCGGCCAATCGTAACAGTTCTTTTCTCTTCTGAAAGTTACAACTGTTAATTCCATTGAAGTTCAATCAAGTTTCATATAACAAAATCCACGTGGAAAAAGTTATGCTACCATATTAGTACAAGAGGATATACAATATTGTGATGACATCTTCCAGGTATTGTGCAGCATTCAGAATATCCAAGATAATCGTGTTGATATCGTAGAGCATCTGCTATTAAGGAGACCATGAAAAGTCGGTATCATCTTTATTATACAGGATGCCTATTCTAATCTTGGTCAGTATCTAATTTTTAAACCGTTTGACATAAGTTAATACTTCCGATTGGAAAAAAGTTATTAAATGACGATGGCGCAAAGAATTTTGTTTTATACTTTTTGAGTACATAAATGTGCTGCAGAAATAATTTAGAAGTCTCGATTTTTATACAATCCTTTGGTCCTACTATCATATTATTAAATTATTCCTGTCATACTTAAAATTTAAGCAATGCAGAATCACTCTACTACGATTAGACTGATCGAGGTTTGAAGCTCTGAATATCACTATTTTAGACGATTTTAGAAAATTTCAATTTCCGTCTCGAGGAAAATCTCCGAAAGAATGAGCGATTAGTGTTGAGGTGGTCGTCCCTTCACGGTCGTAAACTTCCTATCTTCTTTGAAACTAAATAAAGTGGACTGACCCATGGAGACTTTGAGGGCCTAATTATGTCGTTCTCTAACATAAATTTGAATTCCTGATTGGCCAATTTTAGTTTATTTGCATCTAATTGGCGAGCTTTTGAAAAAACAGGAGTGCCTTTAGAAGCTATATAGTGCTTTACGTCATGTTTTGAGTTGCAAATTAACGGATTTGGTTCTGTAAAATTAGGATATTGTATTATTGTAATAACAAATTTGCATGCCGAGAATTTTTATAAGAAGTGCTTATTTTATCCGCATTTGTTACGCACGTAACATGACTTTGAACAGATAGATTTGCGACACCATCTATTAATTTTTCGTTATGCATGTCAATAAGCAATTGAAATTTGGTTAAAAAATATGCGCCTAAAATGGTTCGATCCAATTCAAGTGATTACAACAGGAAATTGGAATGGCCAACGCAGGCCTAAATCCAGAGTTAAAATTTTGAAACCGAAAATGGGTTTTACTGTTCCATTTGCAGCATATAATTTAAAGAAATTACATATTTTATGGTTTGGTGTTTCCGGAATGATGGATAAGTCAGTACCGTTACCCACAAGAAAGCGTAAACCGGTTGTTTTATCGGTTACGAATAATCGTTAGTTACGGCAATCTTTTAATTCATCTGCAACAGAGCCTGCCTTCGAATCTATTCCTGGTCGGAGTTTTCCGACGCCTTCCAGCTACATGGGCTTTTACATTTATTGGGGTAGCATTTATCCCCAAATTAGAAGTGATAGTAACAGTATGATCCATTGGGACTATATTTCTTCCCTCAATGACTTCGACTCTTGCTTCGATTTAAGCCAGAGCGACGATATTTACTTTTAGACTGTCTGTGATCATTTAGTTCCGAAATCTGTTTTTCTAAGTTAGAGATTTTATCAAGTACATTATTCATTACAGAACTGTCTGCACCAACAGAATAAATTTGTGTCGTTGAGTTCATTTCAAATATTTTATCCGCCATTATTGATAAGTTTTCCAAGTTTTCATTACTCACAAACAAAATACTGTTAATGGATTCTGGCAATTTTCCAAGCCACAAAGTTTACTAAAGTTTATCCATTATATTTTTCCACCAAGTGATATCATTTTACGCAATAATTGGCTGGGTTTCATATCGCCAAGAGAAATTTCTGCAAGCATTTTTGTGATAATTTTTTCCTAGGTTTCTTTAAAAGTACTCAACAGTCTTTCTTTTGCAGCTACATATTTATCATTCTCTTCACCTTGTATTATATCCGATATATTTTCTACTACTTTAAATTCTAATTGTGCTAAAAGATAGTTGAATTTAGTCTGACCCTGGGTAATTTTAACAATTAAGAACTGTGCTTCAACTTGGAGAAACGAAATTTCATGTTTCTCTTCCCTAAAGGGTGGAATTTTAAGGCTTACCTAGTTCGTTTCAAATTTGTCACCAGTTGCGTTCGAAGCAGAAGTGTCTCCGTCATCCATAATTTCGACGGGTTTGATTCATTGAAAATTTAAGCATATTAGCAAGCACTGAAAAAGTATACATTATAATGCTTTTATTTCGCATGATTTTCTTTATTGTGTGTGTATAAGCAT
>BGPR01030212.1:0-18809 GCA_013235015.1 Araneus ventricosus
TCATAAAAACGGCCCCTTCACAAGAATCAAATTCACAAAAACGGCCCCTTTACAAAAATGAAATTCACAAAAACGGCCCCTTTACAAAATTCAAATTCGTAAAAACGGCACTTTTACAAAATTTTCATTTTATAAAAATGATCCCTTTTTAAAATTTTTTCGCTGCCAAGCAACGATTCTCGGAAATTTGCCCAATATTAGGCATCCTTACTTTCCTATATCAAATCGATTTTAAAAGTGAAGATGTATTTCTGCACAATTAAGTGTTTTGTTAACAGAAAGTTCCAATGTTTCAACAATAAACCACTACTATTTTTTTTAATCTGACTTCTTTTTTAAAAGTTTTTGAATGAGACATTGCACAAAATTTAGGGGGCTATACGAGTATTTTTTTTCAGTATTTTATCAAATTACTGCATATATTTGGTTCAATGAAACACTTTTGATATTAAACGTAAAATATAGGAATATGACTGCTAAAATTGAAGGTTTTACATGATAAAAAAAATTTTTCACAAAAATATTTTTATTCTTCACAAAAATGGGCCCCTAAAAAAACTGGATCGACCCCTGAAAGTTCAAAAATAATTGATAGATCCGTAAATAGAGGGCATAATTTTACTTTATCCAACATTTTTACCCTTTCTATTATCAGTTTAGAATGTTTCGTATGCAGATGACTATGGTAAATTAAATTTATGTCATGACGTTGACTTCCAGGATTCATTGACTTCATCGTATCTCCGAGTCTGGAAGTGTGCGGCGACATGCTGGATCGCATTCTCCGTCACGTTGAAGGTCACAAAGATGGAGTCATCGCTGAGGATAGCACAGGTGAGCATTCGTTATTACTTTAATCTTCAGCTACTTATTATGCTTTTATTTCCAGATCAATAAAAGGTGTTCTTCGGAACTCTTTCAAGCAAACTTTCTAAAGAGTCCCCTCTACCGATATCGTACGAGGATGGATCAAAAAAAAGTTTTCAAAGGTAATAAAAAATTATTTATTAACATTAAGGGGAGTTGGAACCCAAGTCCGTTAACCCTAACCCTGTTACTTCGGTGTACCTTTTCTCAAAATCTGTTATACATTCATGTTTGAAATTTTTGATAGAAGTAAAAGTGCACCTTTCTCATTAAACTGAAATGAGCTTTTGGTTAATTTTTAATTTTTTAGAAATTTGCAAAATATTGAATTAGACATAGTGAAATTTTACCCTATTTTGACACAAAAAAACTGTAAAAATTAAAGTTTTGAGTTTTTTTTAAAAAAGCTCATTTTAGTATAATGAGTAAGATGTACTTTACTTGCATAAAAAATTTCAAACATGTATCTATGACAGATTTTGAGAAAAAGGTACATCGAAGTAACAGGGTTAGGGTTAACGGACTTAGGGTTCCAACTCCCCTTAAACAGAAAATACGAAAAGGAGTTAAGAGGCATACTTGCCGATCACTTTTCCACATAATCACCAAATCTATTTCAGCATTTATCTAAAAGCTGGACCAATTTTTTAACCCTTCTTGGCAGAAATCACGTCCTGTCCATTAAGCCAGTTCTCGGCAACTGTTTTCACATCACTCTCTGAAGAGAACCTTCTTCCAAATAAGTGTTCCTTCAATTTCGGAAAAAGGAAGTAATCATTGGGCCATCGTGAAGTTATCCGACGCAAACGCCCTGGCATGTTGAGTGATGGCGTCATCCTCCTGCATGACAATACCCATACTGCTCGAAAAACTCGAGAATTGCTGCAAAAGTTCAAGTGGGAAGTCTGGAGCCACCCCCTTACAGCCCAGATTAGGCACCCAATCTGGGTTCCAAACACTTATCTGGAAAAAGGTTCTCTTCAGAGAGTGATGTGAAAACAGTTGCCGAGAACTGGGTCAATGGACAGGACGTGAATTCTACAAATCTAGGTTAAACAAGTTGGTCCTGCGTTCAGATAAATGCCTAAATAAATTTGGTGATTATGTGGAAAAGTGATCGGCAAGTATGCCTCTTAATTCCATTTTGTATTTTCTGTTTAATGTTAATAAATAGCTTTTGATTACCTTTGTAAATTTTTTTTGGATCCATCCTCTTACATGGCTCAGTCTTATTAAACAGTTTCTAGTTATGATTGTCATGACATCCAATGTGCGAGAATACTGATGCCCCAAAACATACTCCCCTTCCCCCATTAGTTAGTAGTTTTTATATTTTCCAGTCCAGTTATTGTTGAAGTCGTGGCTTTGGACACTACGATGAACCCACCACCCTCTTTTTCTCTTGGGTTGAAATGATTTATGAAACTCTGAAATTTCTTTAAATATAAACGAATAAATAAATTAGTGGTATGCATTTTAAAAAATCCAGGATAACATAAAGTATGCTACCTTCGTAGATTTTATTTATCTTCGAATAAAATTAATCCTTTGTTGTTTGAAAAAAACATATTCTTTGCAGAAAAATATAATTTCTGAATACTTTTAAAAGAAATCATTTTTTAATCACATAGTGACAAAAATTCATGTCTAATAATTTACATTAAAACGGTTTTTCTTCTTATAAGTTGTAAAACGAGTTAAGCACGGTAAATTAACGAATAATAATTAAGACACCTTCAGCGGACTATAATAAAGGTATGCTGGGCCAATCAGATGCACTGATCAACTGCTTAAAAAGTCATAAAATTGCTGCCAAATCAAATATATGACTGTTTTTCTTTTGTTATTGCGATATAACACGGCTGAGATGCTAGGAATAATTATAATTACAAAAGCAGATTGCTGTTTTAAAAAAAATTATAACTTTTTCCATGAACACTACACTAGCACCATACCCTAGCGAACCATACACTAGCAACTCAGTATAGATGAAGACCATGTGTTTAAATGTTTTCTTCTGTTTGATAAAAATATGTCACTTAAAAACCAATGGTAATGTTAATTGTGTTCTTTAACAATATTCATAAGACGTAAATTATATTAATGTTACAAAAAGACATATTCTATGTCAACATATTTCATTCTTTACATATGTTAACTTTTTCTTAACCCCTTGGCATACGATTTTATTTAACCTCCTAATTAGATGCCACCACCCATTTGGGATATTTATTATTATTTCAATCTATTTAAGAGGTTAAAGGATACTTGAAGAACAGGCCACACCTGATCATATTCTTGCATGCCTGGGGCTTTCCCAACAGGGTCTTGTTTCTAATCCTCTATTGACTTTGGATTTCTTCAGGGTATACAGAACAGAACGCCGTCCCTTACCCCCCGTACCCGTGACCAGACCGGTCACTGAACGGTTTGATGGGCCAGACACGGGAATTTTATTTAAGAAAAAGAAAAACAAAAAGAAGGAAATATATACACTGTGTATAGCACAGGCATTTTCACTTTTACACTATTAGTTCGTAATAGTCTTCTTTTCTTTAGATGTTTAAATACCTTTCTTTTATTTGAAGGAGGGAATGTCCGGTAATTGAGCTACTTAGTTCAGCTCGCTGGGAAGTTGAAGGCTAGGGAGGCCGGAAAAGATCTCTGTTTTCGCTAATGAATTTGATAATCCCACGAATTTTCTGCCTGGAGACGAGGTTATTGGCGAATTTTTTCAGCCTTTCTTGTTCGAAGTTTGGAGCTGGCTTCCTCATATGCCAAGACACTGTATAAATGCACTCCGTGGCATAGTGAAGCGCCGTGCCAATTCCACCACAACTGCAAAAATCGCTGTCAGACAGGTGAAACCTTTTGAGGTAAGCAGGGAAAGGTCCATGTTGAGAGAAGAAGATAACATCCTCTCTAATCCAGTTAGTGGGACGGAGACTAACTGAGGGCATGATGTTATAGATTTTCCTGCCTGTATCGCCATTCTTCCATGAAGTTTGCTACTCCTCAAGCATCCTCTTCCGGAGCAGGCCTTTTATGTGCGGTTTAGGATGCTTAGTATGTGAATAGGGTTGCCCATGTTGTGTTGCGTCTTTTGCCAATTGGTCTGCTCTCTCATTGCCTATATTGCCTGCATGCGCTTTAACCCAAGTCTTCAGGGTACACAGGCTCATGGACCTGATATAGCTCTGCTGATCTTCGGGGATCACCAACAACAACAACCGGATACTTGAGGCATTTAAGCGTGTTCAGATGATTTTTGTATTTAAAATTATTTGTTACGTTGCTCTAAATACGGTTTTAAATAACAAAAATTCTGTAATTCTCTGTGCGTGTCAGACTCGCCATTGTAAGCGAAGGGATTAATATTTGTGTTCTTTTAACAAAAAAAATAAGGGTGTGTGCGTTCTTTTTTTTATGCTAATGATGAGAACGTTGATGAACGACGAATTTAGCGAATTTTAGAAACAAGGGCAGTTATCTCCAAGAATGGATTCAAGTTCACAGCTATCTAAGATGATACCGAAGTACTTTTAACTCTGAATGAAGATCCGAAAATGAGTTCTATTTTTGAATGCAGTATTCATGTTTTTTTATATTTTATTTGATTTAATTGGGGGGGGGGGGTTGGGAATTTTCAGCAACAAAGGCTATTATTCCCTATTCATTCCAAAGTTCTTTCAACTCGTAATCAAAAAGAGATGAAAATTCATCAAAAGAAGGGGTAAAGTTATTGCGCTCGATTCAGTCAGAGAAAAAAATGGCACCCTCGAGAAAGGCCTCCATTCTTTCTTTTCCTTTATATTAAATCTTTTATTACAGTCACCCAAACAAAAACTTGCAGCGCAATTTAGAGAAACATAGAGAGCACTGCTGCCATCTATCGACCAATAATTATGTTAACAGTCTTTTATTGGGCAAGAGACTATTTCTTTTTTGTTTCAAATAAACTCGAAAAAGATAAGAAAATGGCACTGTGAAAACCCAGCAGAGATAAAAACTTTTACATTCCTTATACATATATCTAAACGTTAATTTCGAGAATGCACTTATGTACAAAATACTGAATCCTGATGAACAAATTGAGGAATAAAATTACAGTCAAGCACCTTTTATGCATCTTTCCAGGGACTCACGTATAAATGAAAAGATGTAAAAAGACGAAATTTTAATAAACAACTTCGATTATTACAAATTTAATGATACTACTGCAAATTCATTTAAAACTTATAATTTCAAAGTTTTTTACTATATAATATATAACTAGATTGAAAACAATTTTTAAAATTAAACGTTTATCATAAAAGTGAGAAAAATCGTGCCTTTATTGCATGTATTGAATACTAATTATACATTTATTATTTTATAAGATTTATGTGCATGCATGAATACGTTTAATTAAAAAAACTTATTTTTAATTATCTAAAATTATTTAAAATTATCTTAAAATAATAGGAACGGAGAAATAATAACACTGCGCTGCAAAAAAAATTTTTTTTTTCGAGCCCCGACACCATTCCTGCAAATTCTTATGTAAAATGACCCACTGAATCCGAATATGACCCCCATTTTGCCTCATCACCCACCGTTTTCTCGGGACGCCCCCCCCCCCATTTTTATCAGTGTCCGGTAATTTTATGGCCATGAATTTGATTTGGAGGGGGAAAACAACTATTTTAACCGTTAAATATCTTCTGAGGGGCTACAGAGGTGAAAAGTTCTAAAATATGAACATTTGTAGCAAGGGGGGATTTGGGAGGGATTTCAATAAAAATTACCGGTTTTTCTGGTTTATTTTCGCAATTTTTTCATTTATTTTCTACATATTCCAGCTTCCAGCCACCCCTTTTCCTCACCCAAACACCCTACATAATAAAAATATATTGCAACAATTTTGGCTGAAAACGGGTAAGGGGGAGAGGTCCCGAAGCCTTCACAAGAAAGTTTGGAAGATTCACTGTACAACGTTGCCGCTCTTTATTTTTATCATTGTTATGTAATTTTATGGCCATGAATTTGATTTGGAGGGGGGAAAGGATTATTTTAACACAAAAAATTTAAAAATATAATATATAATAAATAATAATAATAATAGATAATATAATATAAAATATAATAAATGTAATTTATAATATAGTACCTTCATCTAGAACCACGAAAATTCCTTCCTTGATTTTATACTCACTAAGACGAGGAAATTTAGTTTTCAAAAAGTTAAATCCATCACCTGTCTTATCCATTGCTTTCACAAAATGTTTGCTTAATCCGAGTTTGATGTGCAAAAGCGACAACGTTGTACAGTGAAACTTCCAAACTTTATTTTTATACATTAATTTTATTTATTATATATTATATTTTTATTTCTAAATTTAAGTGTTAAAATAATCCTTCCCCCCCCTCCAAATCAAATTCATAACCGTAAAATTACATAACAATGATAAAAATAAAGAGCGGCAACGTTGTACAGTGAATCTTCCAAACTTTCTTGTGAGGGCTTCGGGACTTCTCCCCCTTACCCGTTTTTAGCCAAAATTTCTGCTATATATTTTTATTATATGGGGTGTTTGGGTGAGGAAAAGGGGGGCTGGAATAGGTAGAAAATAAGTGAAAAAAATTGCGAAAACAAACCAGAAAAACCGGTCATTTTTATTGATTTCTTTTAATTTAAGGGTGAAAATCCCTCCCAAATCCCCCCCCCTTGTTACAAATGTTCATATTTTAGAACTTTTCACCTCTGTAGACCCTCAGAAGACATTTAACGGTTAAAATAATCGTTTTCCCCCTCCAAATCAAATTCATGGCCATAAAATTACCGGACAGTGATAAAAATAGAAGGAGGGCGTCCCAAGGAAACAGTGGGTGATGGGACAAATGGGGTCATATTCAGTTCAGGGTCATTTTACACAGAGAATACGAGGAATGGTGTCGAATGATTTTCGCTTACAGAGCAATTATGGTATGAGACAAAAAGATATGCAGGTTTAGAAGGAAAACGTTATATAATCTAAGCTTTGCTTCCTTTACCATCATAAAAAGCAGAAACACTTTATCTAATCAAAACTTATGAGTAAATCGGAATTATGACGGCTTATTAAGAAACTATATAAACAACCTAACTTTACCTTTCTGTTGAATAAATTTGCTTGCAATTAATATTTGAAAGCCAAAATTAGTCAATTAATAATCACTAAACAGTTTGACATAATATTTTGCTAAATGTATTTTAACACGATAAAGACTATGCATTTACCAGAAGATTTCAAAATATATGACTAGAAAACGGTTGCAGTTGTTCTGTTGAAAATAATTTCCTAAGCTGATTCAAGAAAAATATACCTAGAAAACATTTCAAAGTCTGTTTTGAAATACGACGATGGAAATTTAACTAAACCAGCCAGAAGAACCCTCAAAAGACCTGTTTTTGTTTGGCAATTTCGTATGTCGGAGAACAAAATATCGATATACTTATGTTGATGGCTGACGGCTAAGTGTTAGTTTCCGCCGATACAACATCCAGTGGTGGCTCGAAACATTTACCCATTCTCCCAGTCTGATTGCCGATCTTGTTTAAGCGATAGCAGAGTCCCTAGAATGGTTATTGATGGTTTGGATGGAGCTGTCATCTCTTTTCTAAAATTACATGCATTTTCAGTGTAGAATACCACCAAAGTGGTTCTTACTATATTTGAAAACTCCAAATTGCGGTGTGGGGACAGAGTCCAAAAAGAAATAATCACGTCCCTTTGTTCTGCGTCATTTTCAGACGAACAAATCCTCTTTCCGTTTTGACTGGTCCCATCAGACATTTTTTATTAAGCTAAGTAAAAGCAAAAAATTAGTTATGGAATCATTAAATTTCACATCCTCTAACCAAATAACACTATTCTGCAAAAAAAATTTTTTTCAGGCCCTGATACAAATTTCTGCCAGTTCTCCCATTCATTAAATGTGCCGTCTCATTTTATCAACCTGTTTTTCTCGGACGCACCCCTCATTTTGTATCACTGTTCAGTGGTGTATAACCATGATTTGATTTGGTGGAGGAAAGCTTTGGCTTTAACCATTTAAATGTCTTCCTGAGGGCTGGAAGGTGAAACGTTAACAAGAAAACATTTGTGAGGGGAGATTTGGGTAAGGGATTGTCCATAAATTTAAAAATCAATAAATGATCAGTTTTCTGGGTTTTCATAATTTCACTTATTTTCTATAATTTTAAACTTCTAGCCCCGTTTCCTCCTTAAAACACATAATACCCAAATATGTAGCAACAATTTTGGCTAAAAGCGGGTGAGGGGGAGAGGTCCCGAAGCCTTCACAAGAAAGTTTGGAAGATTCACTGTACAACGTTGCCGCTCTTTATTTTTATCACTGTTCTGTAATTTTATGGCCATGAATTTGATTTGGAGGGGGAAAGGATTATTTTAACACTTAAATTTAAAAATAAAAATATAATATATAATAAATAAAATTACCGGGTTTCGGGACCTCTCCCCCCCCACACACACCCGCTTTTAGCCAAAATTGTTGCTATATATTTTTATAATTTGGGGTGTTTGGGTGAGGAAAAGGGGGGGTGGAAGCTGGAATATGTAGAAAATAAGTGAAAAAATTGCGAAAAAAACCCAGAAAAACCGATCATTTTTATTGATTTTTTTAAATTTAAGGGAACAAATCCCCACCCAAATCTTCCCCCTTGCTACAAATGTTCATATTTTAGAACTTTTCACCTCTGTAGCCCCTCAGAAGACATTTAACGGTTAAAATAATCATTTTCTCCCTCCAAATCAAATTCATGGTTATACAATTACCGAAAAGTGATACAAATAGGGGGGAGGGGCATCCAGAGAAAACGGTGGGTGATGGGGCAAAATGGGGGTCATATTCGGATTCAGGGGGTCATTTTACATAAGAATTTGCAGAAATGGTGTCGGGCCGATTTTCATGTAGAGCAGTGCAATCATTCACGTTGGATTGCAGTACAGGTCAATATGCTGAGTTCAGGAGTCTCACGTTTTTATTTTCCTTTTATCTTTGCTAAAAGTAAAGTTATTTACAAAACGAAAAATAGCGACAATTTATTCTTGGCCTGAAACAACTCAGTTTTTTTTATACATATGTGGAATGCGCATAGGAATTTGGGTACGTGCCAAAGAGATTATGCTTCTTGTCGGACATTCTGTAAATGAATAATTTTCTTCTCTTTTATTGATACGATTCTCCTTTTAGTTAAAAAGTACATGCTGTTATCGCTAACATTTTTTTCGGCCGTTTTTCATTTTGCGTTTTTCAATGATTTTTTTCTGTTAGTGGAATTAGTGTTGAGCTTTGATTTGGTTGTTGGTCAGCAGAATGAATAGAGAAGATTCCACAAGAAGGAAACAGGTTATTTCATTCTTTAGAACTCTGCCAACGTGCATCTGATTTGGTTGTTGGTCAGCAGAATGAATAGAGAAGATTCCACAAGAAGGAAACACGTTATTTCATTCTTTAGAACTCTGCCAACGTGCATCTGATTTGGTTGTTGGTCAGCAGAATGAATAGAGAAGATTCCACAAGAAGGAAACACGTTATTTCATTCTTTAGAACTCTGCCAACGTGCATCTGATTTTTTATTACATTTTTCCGGAGCTAATCTGTGACAATCAGTTCTAAGATATGGTTGGTGGGCACAAATCTTCTAGTCAAATCATAATCAAAGAGTCTTAAATACGGGGAGAGCAATTCCCAGCTCCCGCGAGCAAAACAGATCAGTCACAGATTGCTACCGGACTATTCCAAAGATTATTAATGAAATAAATACATCTCTCCATTTGTCAACATTCCCACTTCAGCAACAGAACTGGTACTACTTCAGGTATTGTACGACTTCCATATCGCTGGAAACAACTTGTACACAACGCAGGTGACTTCATCGGAGAACTACAAGCGTTTCGAGTTAATACCAGTTTTGTATTGGCTGTCATTATATGAATGAATATCCAACTCTCATGTGTTAAGCATTAAAGGTATAACATTTTTAATTGTGCGTACCTTCGAACACTTATTGGTCATTATACAAAAATAAAATACAGTCGGATCTCTATTTAACGAACCTCTATTTTGAGAACTTTTTCTTGGAACCAAGAACATTTTGCGAATTTCTTCGTAAAATAACCTCCAAATAGCGAAGTGCATTCTCTATTTAACGAACTTTTTCTTGCGATCCAATATTTTTTTTTTTTGCTTTCTATTTATCAAAATATTTCTAAACATTTCAAACTTATTCTTTCTTTTAACACATTTTATGGTGATCAGTGACCTTGAAGCTGGAAAATATCAAAGCGAAAGTGCTTGAGCATCAAAGAAAAAAATTTAATTCTTCATGAGGTGGATAAAGGCGTGGAAAAAAAAGGATTTTGCTTTAAAATTTGGTATTCCTCCAAACAGCTTATCAACCATAATAAAAAAAATCGTGATGAGATATAAAATTATGATTCATCGAATTCTTGTTCAAAACGTTTAAAAGCATGTGTCTATGAAGATGTGGATGAGGAAGTTTTGAAGTGGACAGTGTGAAAAATAAAAGCAATGCAGCAATGAATTGCAATGAAGACGAAGATGATGAAAATGGAAATGATCATGTGCAGAAATCAGCAAACCTTCGTATGATTAAATGCTAAAATTCATTAATTTTAATATAAAATTATTTTTTTAATTGAAAATACAGTGTATTCCCGGACAATGTTTTGTTTTATTCTTGTTTTCCTTGCAGATTTCTTTTTGACGGGTAAAATATATAAAACAAATAGATATTAATTTACAAAATAAAGGTGTGATTAATTATTTTTTTAATAATGTTTAGTGTTTATGAATTTAAAATCTGTTTTGTGTAGTTTTAAAGTATTTTAAAAGGTGAATCTCTATTTAACGAATTTTCCATATAACGAACTTTTTTTCAGGATTTAGTGACTTCGTGAAATAGAGGTCCGACTGTATAGTCGTTCCGAATAAATGAGGGAAAAATTGTGATCACGGCCTCAGCCGCCAATTCTGTGGGGGAAAAGAGTGGGAGGTTAAATCCCAAACCCGCCTGCAGAGAAAAATGCTTCATTTAAGGAACACTCCAGGGGTAAATGCACCAAAGATAAAGGATGAGAAACAGGAGTTAAAAACTAAAGTATTTATTATTAAAACATGACATGAGAAAAGTATTCACACATTATTTACAGATTAGACAAGAAAGATTTAGGGTCTGTTACTTATTTAAATTAAATAACACCTCGTTTAAAGGTTAGTTACAGCCATCGCCCATCGCCGCCTTGCTAACAGGGAAGAGCCCCCACCGTAGCTGCCTACGTTCACATCTGCCGCATGCCTGTTCTGCTTGATTTCAAAAAGTCATCTTCTCGGATTAAAACATTACACTTGGTTTTAACGGAAAAACACACACGCATCACGTGATTAGCACCGTGAGAAAGCGCGTGATCGTTATCTTCCGATATCTTTCCGCTGACACAACAATATTCAAATGAGCTTGTACGGAAAGTAAAAAGATATTATTAAGAAGGAATGAAACTTACACTTTTAAGCTAGATTATGAAAAGCAGAAAATTGAAAAATGCAATTTCTACATAAATGTAATGCATGAAAAAAATATACAGGGTGGTCATGAATTATTGAACCCATTTCAAAAATTAATTTTTAAAAAAAGCTAATAATGTTACAACTTCGTTGTTTTATTTTAACTTAGAGAGAAAAAACTCTTTTCAGATAGGTGGCGTACCATTACGACGCTCTAAACTTGATAGAGCGAGAGATTTCAATACGCAATGGCTACCAATCAGCAAAAGACGATGCGCGTTTTCTGGTTTCCTTTTTTTAGTTTTTCTTGAATATCTCGAAAACTATTCAGTTCTCGAATCACAATTGATTTAATAAATTAAAGAGCGAACAATTCCGTACAAAAACATTTTATTTTTTTATCTAGCTTTAATAGTTTCACAGATAAAGGCTCTCAAAAATGGGAGATGTCCAATAATTTACGGCCATCGTAACGGCGGTTTACTTATCCGAAAAAAAAACTTTTTTAAATGCGCTCTCATTTATTTATTTATTTATTTTTTTTGGAAATGGGTCCAATAATTTATGACCCTATATATGAAACAGCATTTAGATTTTCAAGATAAGAGGGTAAATTTACAACAATTCTCATATCTAATCAACAACATTAAGTCCCGTTCTGATTCATACTAAATATAAAAAAAGAATTCAATATAATAATATGGGAAATTTCGTGTAAAAGAATTTGAAAATATAATAAACCAAAAACATTCTAATATAACGTAAAATAAATTAACCGAATCTCGTTTATTTAATTTATGTTTTACTTCCGTTATCTCATTTGACGATTTACCTTCATGCATTGATATAAAATTACACATAACACCTGCATAATGTTTTGTGCTCAATTTGAGCATTGTTAGCTCGGTTTGCAGAATTTTAATTTGACGTTACTTTTCAGTTCCGACGCCGAGGAGCCTGCAGACCTCTTCTCCGGCCAACAGTCCCTCACACAGCCGAGCTTCTCCGCGACTCTTCAACAGCCCCGGTCAGTCGCCCAGGCACTTGCCCAGCGGCGGATCCGTGCCCAGACCCTGGCTCAAATGCCTCGACAATAACAAGAAGATGTGGCAGGAACTCAGCGACAAAGGTGACCTCACTGCATTCCCTTCAACGGAACGGACGATTTTACTTTAAACCTTTGCGGCGCAATGTGCCACCTGATGGCACACCTAATTTCTCTCGCTTCTCAACCGTTAAATTCAATTATAAATGGAAAATAATAGGTTTAGGATATAGGCCTTATATATATGCGATATATATAGCATATATTATATATATATAGCAGCCTTATGAAATTTCGTTTCGGAATAGGAATTATTAGAGATAAAGTTTGGGAAAATTACTTAACTCAGAGATAAGAAATTTGTTCAGTTCTGGACGTTTACAATTTTAGCAAATGAACTCGAAAATTTTCCTCCAATATTATTGAAGTTTTAATTTATGATTTTCTGCAAGATTCAACAATATTTTTTGATTGTATCAAGGTGGCTGTATCTAAGGGGGTGACCCCAAAGGGAGACGACCCCCTCTCGGAATGAAGTACTTTTTTCCTTTTTTTTTTGTAGATTCTATGTCTAGACAATAAAGTAAGCCCATTTATGATGTTTTCTCATCATATTTCAAAAACTTTAATGCCTTGCGCCGCAGAGGGTTAATTTGTATTTTAACAATGTTGATTTTATATGGAAATGGGAATCGTTTTAACCATTTATGATTGGTATTCACTCAAATTTTAATAAATTTTAACAAACCAATATAAGCATTACTTTTATTTAAGTATTTATCTACAGGGCCGGATTACTAAATAGGCAATGTAGGCAACTGCCTATGGGCCCCGCAACTTTCGGGGGCCTCGAGATTATTTTCAGGGCTTTTATTTGATTTATAAGAGTTGTGTACTTGGATTTACTGACATTAAAATGAAGTATCGTTTACATTTCAGAACAACAAGTATTATTACGTGTGTTTTTGGCAGAGGGTAATGTTGATTACTTTCTTTATACTCTTTATTCGATTTGATAAAAAAAAAGACTTTATGAAGTTTTTCTTATTTAGAAGGGCTTTTTTTCTTTATTTCAGTTATTGGATAAATTCAGGCCACAGAGGGAATATTATTTGACTATTTAGTCATTCCCTCGACAGAAAATGTATCCATATTAGAGCTCCGATGGCGAGTGGCACTTCGAAAAAGTTCGCCATTCGAGTTCTCTTCCATTTTTCCCATTTCATTTATTTTATCTTAATAAAGTATGATTTTTGTTGTTTGATTGTTTCTTAATTGGTTAGTGGATTTCAGTCAATATTGTTAATGCAATAAATGGATGCTGCTGCGTTGCGCGCAAAAGGTATATTGTTATTACTATTGTTTACTTCTTCTGTTTTTTCTGTATTTTCTTTCTTACAATTAAATATCTTACATTTCAGAACGTTATTCTTGGGACATTTTTCACGTTCTCAAATTCCTTAGAAGATCAATGTGTCACAAGTCGACAGTCAACAACTTTTGTATTAGAAATTTTGTCTAAAAAGTTTTTTAAATATTTTTAATCATTTTATTTTAAATTACTTTTAAATTTTAATCTTTTATACTCGAGATACTAAAACGATTTTTTCAGGATGATGCGGGGGAAAAAATTTTGATTTTGCAGTTTGTCATAATATTTGTTACTGAAAAATTGCTTGTATAGGAATTAGATTAAAATTTTAAAAAATCTAGTCCCTGAGTTTGATGGGGGTCACATTGTCTACAAGCCCCAACAAGGTTTAATCCGGCTCTGTTTATCTAGTGGCGTTGACAGTTTTTTCCCACCTTGGCGACTGACTAAATGAAATGTGTATAAAAAATGTCAAGCTGCTAGAAATTGCGTTTGGATTCTACGTGGTTGGCGGACAACTACAGCAATCAGTGCTCCGTTGCTACGTCACTATGTGCCTGTTTTTCAATCTGCTTTTGTACCAAATGATTCGCTTTTATTTTTAAGTGAAATCTCTTTCTGAAAATATATTAAACGTTAATTCCTCATAGATAAATTTATTAAGAAAAAATTGTGATCAGAATATCGTGAAAAATTGGTTTTCCAATACTTTTCTAAAAAGAATTCTTCTAAAATTGTTACAGAAGTTTTAGAGGTAATTCGACGAAAATATTTGCCGATGCTGAAAACGAAACTTGATATTAAGGGGTTCATTAAAAATTCCCTGGTTAAGTTGTTCCACCGGCATCAACGGAACCCCCCCCGACCGGGGGTACCAGAATAGACCCCTAAAGCTCAGGTCATTCATAGGATTCAAATAATTCTATACTGGACTCTCGTTGCTGCTCTTTTAAATATAATCACGTTTCAAATAGTTGAATAAATAAATATGTAATTCCTTACAATATTGTTTAAAAGAAATACAGTGTTACATCCCTACAGTAGAAAATACGAATTTTCCAAATGTTTTTATTAGTAGTAATAGCATTCACAAAAGTGTTTTCGGAGTCATTCACAAAAAAAGATCAAAATTGCGAAGAAGATAGAATAAAGTATAAAGTACATAAAAGTTAATAGGCATTAACATTTATTTCAGGTTTTTCCTTCTACAGAGACAATCACGGTTCTTGATTATAAACCTGATCTATCATTAAATTATTTATGTTTTCTAGATAAATTTGGGTCTCGTAATTTCGAAATCTCAGATAATTTCTAGTACATCTTTTCCTACAAAGCATTGCACCTCCAATTTTCAGAAAATTAGTGGATGATTAAAAAAGTAATATTTTGTAAAAAAAGTAAATATTATTTAATTTTCTGTTAAATTTAATTCATGATTATAATTTTGAAGCAATTGAGGAAAATTATCAGATTCATTTGCTTGAGGTAGTAACTTCGTGCTGCCATCTGGCGAGTAAACAACGAAATAATAGATTTTCTAAAACTAGGTGTAGTGATATTCATGCGTTTACAATATGTGTATGCAATTCAGAATTCTAGTTTTTCTGTCGGCATAATTATTTTACATAAAAGTAGTCTGGAACAGTTTCAAATAAAATTTCACTTTAATCGATAAATACTTATCGATATCGAAAAAATACTTATCGATAAAATATGCTAAAATATCACCTGAAACAAGTGAGTATCATTCATTTTGTAAACAATCTGGGATCTTGAAAAATTCTCACACTTCAAAGCAGGTTCATTGTGTAACTTTTTTAATTTATCTGTGATTTTTTTTATCATATTTTAGAGAAATTGAGTTTAGTTAGATATTAACGTTCCGTTTTGAAGCAACTAAGGCTTAAGGGCTATTTTGGGACGGACCTCGAAATTTTGAACCGCGGTCAGATGACGAGGGCGACATCTGAGCTGGCACCGCCTCTCCAAACTTCCACGCCACACCAACGGGAGGACGTTTGGCCACTACGTATGATTTAACGCGCAACGGGCCCCATACACTGCGGATGTTCAGTAGAATAGGATTTCGAACCTGGAACCCTCCGGCTCCAAAGCCGAGACCTTACCACTAGGCCACCGCGGCCTCAAGAGAAATTGAGAAAAACATTGTTTTTAGCATTAGAAATAGGCCCTGACTTTCTTGTTCTCGTTTGCATTTTTTTAGAAAATGTGCTACTAACAGAAGTATTGTCTTTGTCGTATGAATTTAAATAAAACTAATAACTATCCCATTAGAATGTAATTATTAAATTAAAACTTCTTTATCGCCTAAAATTTACGTTTATTATAAGGATAATGTGTAAAAATTGTAGTTTCATTTCAGAACTGTGGTTCTTTTCCAACCATAGAAAGATTTTTGCTGAAAAGCAACTTTTACTGATTCAGAAGAACCTCTATTAGTTGACATTGGGTGGAATGTTTAGAGATTCGGTCATTTCTCATCAGATTTTGTGCCAAGCTAGAAATATTGAAAAATTCATCGAATTTTCTTACAGCACACTCTATAACCTTTATTCAAAAATGCTTCGAAACTTAAATAAAGGGGTACCTGTTGAATTTCTTCAACTGTGAATCAAAAAGCGTTCAGAGTAGATGAAAACTGGGCAGTTCTGCGATTCTCTGAACAACGCCTATTTGATATTGCACTAATTTTTTTTTAATTAGACAGCACTTTACTAAATTTTGGATGCCTCAACTTCTATATCATGTTCCTCAGCGTGAAGATTATGAATGCGATAACATAAATCTTTTATGCCTTTCACTTTTAGAATAAAATGTACTTATTGCCATTTTTAATCCTGCTTATCAAATCCATACATCTGTATATACAGATTTTTCTTAATATGTCTGGATTGGTTCCATTCCCTAAGAAAATTCCTGTTTTTGCCTCTTCTGTTTTGTTTCTTCGTATATAAATGGCGCCATGGGAATAGTGTTTTCTTTAATAAATCCTCCTTTTAAAAGAAAGTTAGCGTGGCTTTGTGATTACTTGAAAACTTTTTTTTCTCAACTATGGACATAGCCTTCATAAATAAAAACGTACCCTAATTTTAATATAGCTGATAATTTTAATAATAATAATAATTAATAATAATAATCTGATAATTTTAATCAATCGTTTTGATGTTTGTGTTTTTCCTCTTTCTTTTAAAAATGCTTTTTAGTGTACGAATCTCCTTTGTCTTCTGTTTGGAAAATTTCGGGCTAAGAGAAACTAAGTTTGGCGTAATGCTAGCTTCTTACAGAAAAATTTCCCAATTATTATTTTGAATCCATTTCGAATAAAGTTCTTAGCCCTTGAAGAAATGGACTGGAATGGATTCCTTGTTTGTTTTTGGTTTTATTCGATTACCTCCGAGTTTATTTTGTTTTTGTCTTTCTTAGTATGATCTTGATCCATACAGGATATTTCTAAATACCATCCTAGGTTTCAGAGGGAAATCTTTAAAAATAATGATGAAATCAGCGAAAAGTCTCATATCACAACAGATGAAGAAACATGTCCAGTTCTAAATTAAGGAATTCGGTAGCTAGATTACAAGTGCAGTCGCTGGAACTGAACGTCGTATCCGAGACGAGTACAACAAGAACTGGGTAAAAGTCTTGTAGTATTCCGCATCGTCAAATGCACCTTTAAAGCTTGTATATATCTAGAGATTTTCTTTTCTTATATAAAACTCTTTTTGCTGCAATCATAATAGCTTTTACATTCTCGTATACCAAGTATACAAAGGAAAGTATCGGATCATCAAAAAAAATTCCACTCCAAGGTTTTAATAAATCTCCATGTTTTTGACCTCCCTGCCTATGAAAATGCTATTTTTAGAATGTGTATATCCATTTGTGAATATAATAACTCAAAGACAGAGAAAGCTAGGCGGATCAAATTTGTTATGGGAATTTTACATCTATATCAAAATTTGGTAGAAATCTGTTGTTGGAAATTCTGTCTGTCCCTCTGTGAGCATATGAGCATTATGACTGAAAAACGCAGCAAGTTGGATTGGTGGAATTTAGCTTATGTTTTTATCACCAGAATCGTAGATCTTTGTAAACTTTTTGACGAAATCCGTCAGATGTTTAGTTGTCTGTCTATTTCTCTAATCTTGTGTCTTTGAATGCTGTACTTCCAAAAAGCAGCAAGCTAGGAAAAGGAAATTTATTATATGATCTTTACACTAAAATTGTAGATATGTATCTTATTTTGGATTAAATCCACCAAATAGTAAACTGCCCATTTGTTTTTTCGTGTGTATATGAACATATTTCAAAACTCCAATCAGCTAACTACACGAAATATGGCATGTAGACTTTATCTTTAAATTGTAGCTCCTTATCCCATTTTGGACTCAATCAACCATCAGAAAGAACTTTGAAATGCATACTCGATTTGCTTCACCGTGCAGTGAAGTGAACCCTTTGCAGTTGGCAGATTTCGCTGATGGGAGTGCCAGCAGGTCGGAGCAAATTTAGCGTTTCGCATTTACTTTTCCGCACTGGATTTGAAGTCAATGTACGGATAAGAAAACACACAGAATTTGTTGAAACTGATTTGTTGTGTTTAATAGGACTTATAATACATAAAAACAAATTTTGAAATTCTGTAATTTTCCAAAGTGTGATATTTTGCAAAAAGGCTCTATTAGCCTCTCCGAAGAGATCGATAAACATTGACATCTGTAAGTTGATCCAAACATTTGAATGAGGTATCGGGAAGATAGTTTTCTTTCATTATCGGTAGCCTCGGTCGCCGTGCTGCGCGCCAGGTAATGATGAATGACATCATGCGGCCACAGTGGCGGCACCGACCTCTACGACGGCTTGCGAATATCGCCACTGTGGCGGCACCAACCTTTACGACGGCTTGCGAATATCGCCACTGTGGCGGCACCAACC
>BGPR01030215.1:0-14561 GCA_013235015.1 Araneus ventricosus
CTGATTGCTGGTTTCAGTTACGTATTGCTGCAGTGGGTTGTGACTGCACCTACTACAAAGAATTGTTTTGTTAAAGCAGCTTCATAAAAGGTGCCGAATATGACGACGAGTCCAATTGCTTGGCAGATTTGAAAGAAAAATGTCAGCATCTGAAAGACATGGGAGCTGTTCAAGAAGGTATACCCCGACTTTCACCCCCCTTAAGTTTTATGACTTAATTTACAATATCCAATAACAATTTTCTTTATAAAAAAGTGTTTACTTGAGCGACAAGACTTAGTTTAAAAGACTCGACTAAATATTCCATGTCATCAACTGAATTTCAGGTACCCATTCAGTGAAAAAGACTGTCCCTACAAATGGCTACTGCTGAAGAAAAGTCGCAATATATATTATGAAAAGTGTGTATTTTGGTGGCATTCATGTTCAAGATGTCATGTATCAAACAAAAATGCAGGTCATTAATGGCCTAAAACAAATGATTAGTTAAAAATTATTTTAAGGTTTTTCTTTTTCATAATTTATTGTTCATGATCACTATGTCACCGAAACATACTAAAAAATGAAACGGGGAAAATTACCCTTCAATATCTACTTTTCATTTTGCAATATTTTTTTATACATTTACTTATTCATCCGTTTTAATAAAATCTTGCATTTGTAAACTGACTTCATGGACACCCTGTATATTGTGTATGTTTAATTATTTGTAGTGTATTTAAAGACAGAGCAGGAGGAAGAAGACATTTATTTAGGAAAAGAGCAAAAGTAGATCTGCACAAATACAAACACAAACACAATAGTAAATAAATATAAAAGCATAAAACAAAGAGACACAAATGCAGCATTTTGAACAGTAATACTGCTCAGGAGACTCTTGAGGTTCTCCTGCAACGAATTTTTAAGGGGCGTAGTCCCTGGTGATGGAGTGTTAGCTTCGACATCCAAGGTCTAATTCCAATGGAGATCCACAGTGCAGGAAGGACCAGTTCATAAATCCGCTGCCATGGTACAATCTTCACGTTTGAACAGCATAAGTAGTTGACGAGTGGGGATTCTGGCTCAGGTGTCATCCTAATCTGACCAATTCAAAATTTTGAGATCTTTCCAAAAAAAGCATAAGGTAATATAATAGCACTAAAATTTCCATCATACCTTTTAAAATTATGCGGATCTTTCCCATATATTTAATCTTTAATTTGCATTTCATTTAAATTGAGTCTGGCATTAAGTTTGCATTTAAAACACTTTGATTCCTTATCTTATTTCAGTCAAAAGTAAGATCACTAGTTTAAAATGGAGGGGGGGGGGAAGTCGTGAATTAATATTTACATTCAAGTAAATCTCAAAATAAAATATTGAAAGTTACATGCAAGTTTTACAGATCTGATTACAATATATCCCATAACTTATTATATATGAAAACATATACAAAAAGGTTTATTTTTAAACAAGGTTTCATTTTATTTTATTTAGAAAAAAAAACAGTGATTGATAGTAAACTTTACTACAAACATCAGTGTTATAGAATTTCCAAGTTATAACATTGTATACTTATTTCAGAAATATGCATGTAATTTATAACAAAAAATGCTTTAATTTCTGTAAATAATGAAAAACTTAAAATATAGTATTCAATTTAAAAAATAAAGTAAAAAAGTATCATTAACTTCGTCTCGGGGTTCCTAATCTTTGCCATCAATTCCATACACATGAACTTTATTAAATATTTTAACAGACAAATGTGCAGTCTGTGCAAGTCAAGATATGCCTACACCATCCACTGTCTTAGTTAACTGTCCCATGTCCACTCAACCGGTTCGGTTGCTGTAATGGCTTCAGGTATGACGGCATGAGGCGGCATTTTGTTTTAGTTAACTAGTATAAACAGTGCATGAAACTAAATATCGGAAGAGTTATTTGAGATTTCACTGACAGACAAACAGAAAATTTGCTGCATAAACTTATTTTACCACGTTTTTATTAACTTGCTTTCTTGTCTGTCTGTCTGGTACAAATTTTGCAATGAATTTTAAACTAACTTCCGGATAAGCTGGAGACTTGAAACTTTAAACATAGCTCAGAACTAGATGACAATGCAATATTAATTCGCTTTCTTGTCTGTCTGTTTGCCAGTTAATTTTTTATTTCATATTTTGTGTTTTACCGACCCAGAGCTTCGATAGATGGTGCTGTCCAGGCGTCACTCGTGAATAGCGAGGAAGGGGAATCTCGAGTTTGTAGGATTCCAAGAAATTCTGCCGTGAATAGTGGGGGAACATTGAAGAGTGGATTGAAGTTTGGAGGGGAGGGATTGCTATACCAGAGTAACAATTTGTTTGCCGTGAAATTCCAGGGGGGGGGGGCAAAGTAAAATGCTGTTTAGGTGCTAGTTGTTTTCACGAAGATTTCTGCATCAAGTAACTCAATTTTTCAGGAAAATAACAATTTTCTATTTATGATCAGGTGAAGAGAAACTGAAATAAACCTGAAATTTGCCACATCTCCATCATAATCTCATCAAGATGGTTAAAATCGATTGCAAAATTTCACACACAGAAGACTAAAAAGCAGAAAATAATTATTTAAATAAAATAAAAATTTTAACATACCACGTTTTCAAAACGGACTAAAAAGTAAAAAACAATTTCTTCTAGCCCCATACAGATTTAAAGCGAAAAACGTGGGTGCATGCAATATATAATAGTAAGGAGTGTAGGGAGTAGCTGTCGTTGAGAAAACTCACACAACATTTCATATCATTGCCATTGCAATAAATTGTTAGTGACTGAAATAAACTACTTATGCATCAATTATCTATTGCAGTGGTCCCCAACCCCCGGGCCGCGGACCGGTACCGGTGCGTGAATCAAATGGTACCGGGCCGCCCAAGGAACATTAAATTATTTCCATTTTTATAAGCTTTTATTCAACTTGACTGTCTTCCTTCAAATCTTGTGATCGATTTCTTACCCCAGATGGAACCGTTTCGTTGCAAAGAAACAAGCTCAGGATTCTCATTGATTTAGCGTTCTAGTGAGTTAAAATGTTAAATCACTTTATATTCATTTGTTGGTGTAACTAACTGTATTTTATTTTGAATGTTTAAATATTTATTAAAAAACCAATTATTAAAAACGTTTTTTTAATGTTTAAATACAATTAAATTAAAATTATTAAAACAAAACAATCTAAAATATAAACAATCAACGTCTCCCCCCTCAGCGGGCCGCGGTAAAATTATCAAACGTTGACCGGTCCACAGCAATATAAAGGTTGGAGAGTACTGATCTATTGCATGCGCCCCATGTTTTTCGTTTTAAATCTGTGTGGGGTTATAAATCTGTATGGGACTAGAAGAAATTATTTTTTACTTTTTAGTCCGTTTTAAAAACGTGGTATATTAAAATTTTTATTTTGTTTAAATAATTATTTTAAAATGTGAGGCACCAAATACTACTCAGTAGCGGAGATGAGCATGCTCACACAGTTATATGTATATAATTTTGATGAACGTGAAGGAATGCAAAAGCAGTAAAAGCTGCTAATTTTAAAGCAGATGAGGGTTAACTCAACACTGGGAGTTATGCAGGACCATTTAATTTAAGTAACTTTTAATGATTCTTGGCATCAGCTTAGTGCTTAAGTAACTTAGTGCAGTTTAAAAAATAAGTGTACTGTAACCTAGAATTTAACATAAAATTTTTCCTTTATATCTTCTTGTAATTTTTCAAGTCTGGCATTTTATATTATTTACAAATTCAAACGGTGCCTCATTAAAAGAATACGACTATCGTTGCTACTGCCATTCTATATCCACGTTAGTTATAAATGTAAGATCCTTTCCCCTTCCCCAAGAATATTAAACCATTTAAAAAAGAGGAAATCTAGTGAAATGAATCAATGAGGCTACTTTTAATGATGTACTTTTCCTACATATGCATAAATTCCAGTGAAAATGAAGTTAATACCAGATTTGCAGAAATGCTGTTTCAAACATAGCAATTAGATGCATTTTAATTTCATTGAGAAAACTCGGATGTTGCTCTCTGAATAACTGGCAACTTAAGCAAGCAGTAATATTTTGAATGCTGATGCTGTGTCTCTTTGCTGCTGAAATATTTGCTTACTATTTTGTGTCAATATTTGTAAATCATCTCTTGTTCTTGTCATAAATAATGTTGTCTTTTTCCTTTTCCCAGGCAGCAAACTTCTTTGATATGGTTTTCCTGCAAATCGAAGAATCCATGAAAGATTTTATAAAAAAAGTTACATGTAAACCATTCCTTTAAAATGTGAAGTACTCATTTAATGCATATACACTGTTATTCATAATTATTAGAATGGACGGTTAAAATTTCATCTTTTGTTCAAAGAAGTTTTAAAAACTTGATAGTTTACTTTTGTGTTATGATGTTCTAGTGCTTAATTTCATCCACTATAAAAGCATATAAGTTTTAGTTATTTCTTAAAATACAACTATTTTTCAGAAAACAGCATTGCTACTTTGCCTGCTCATAATTATTCGAATGGCCGATGACAAAGGTTATATTTAAGTAAGTATAAATTTGATTTGTTTTTATTTTGGTTTGTGAAGTAGTCAAGCCAACAGTACTGCCCAAGAATATACAGATTTCCATTGATCTCTGCCACCACATCATTGATGATGATGTGAATTTTACCTGACACAATCTTTTTCTATGATAAACTGTGCTGAAACTAGGTCAAAAGATATGAAGATCAAAACATGAAAACCCAGGGAAAAAGCAAAAATTTCCAAAGTCAGGTATATACTGTTTGTGTAAGTATAAGATGACAGGATCCATTGAAATCAATTGCAAGGAGAGACTATGATTGTAAGATTGGCACAGAAAATTAATGCATCGTCAAGAGAGATTGTGGAAGACTTGAAATTGAATGTCAGCTCTTACAATTGGCCTTAGAATAAAGAACTCAGGGTTGATTAGCTGAATCCAAAGGAAAAAAAAATAATCACAAAACCAAACATTGCAAAGTGCTTCGCCTTTGCAAAGAAGCATCTTTCGAAGGATTCACAATCCTGGAACAATGCTTTATGGCCAGATGAAAGCAAATATGAGCTTTTTAGATTAAAAAAAGCACAAATGAGTGTAGCAACAAACAGGCGAGGCAAATAAACAGATGAATATCCAACAAACAGTAAAACATGGAGGTGGAAATATGATGGTATGGGAATGTTTTTTTTTTCTCTAAAGGTGTTGGCGAAACTGCGATGTTCAATGGTGAAATGACTGGAAGTATGCATGTCAATATCCTGTCTCAAAATCTTAAAAAATCCATCACAAATTTAGTATAGGTCAACAGCAAAAGATAATGACCCAAAAGCACATCAAAATAACCCTAAGACTATTTCTCAAAAAAAAAGAAAGATGAAGGAATCTACAAAGCCCAGACTTCAATCCCGTTAAAAAGTTACGATCAATTTTGAGTCGGAAATCGACCTTAGAAGAGCCAGAAAAAGGAAATCGATATTTTGAGACAATCAAAGATGAATGGTGCAGTATCAACCACGAGATAACGCAGAAACTAGTTGATACTTGATAGCAAGAAACAAAGACCAAAAGAAGCGATCAAAGCCAAAGAAGATCCAATTAAACATTTAGCACTGATATCCGATTTTAAAAAAATAACTTTTCATTGAAAGTTTTTCAATGCTTAAATAATACTGAAAAAATAATTTAGAGTTCTATGAAAATATTCATATTCTTACAAATCCTGCGATCAAGTTCGATTTAATAATAAAATCAAAATATTTGAGAAATAAATTTATTTTCCTTAGCATTCTAATAATTTTGAACAATTATTTCAATTAAATTTTTCTATGTTATTCCCATCAATTCATTTTGAAATGGAACAGTAATGAAAACAAATTCGCACTGAGCTTAACAGTAGATTCGGTATCGTCTCGTTACTAATTCTTTCTTAACACTTTGAGGATGGCTGCACGCGTAACACTACAAGAAGCCAGCATGCCTGTGCGACAGACATCCTCAAAGGGTTATTAATGTTCAGATTTTCCTCTCCATAGTGTATACTTGTTTTATAGTTTTTAGCAAGTTAATAACCCTTCCATAGCTTAAAAAAAGTTAATTCTCATTTTTCAGTTATAGAAGTTATTGTATAAAATTATTCAACTTGGAATTTTATTTTCAGCAACCATTTTGACTACAAATCTGGACCTTTAGGACCTATTTTCTGATAATAACCGAAAAATATTTTTATACCCCCATATAATTCAAAAAAAGTATCTTTTTAACGATACCAATTTTACAGTCATGCAATTTGTTTGCTGAATATTGACAATTTTTAAAAGACATTTTTTATGTCTAATTTACAACCAATTTTTCATTGTTGCAATGAAATTTAAACTGTTTTCATTGCTTTGAAAGTTAAGGAATGAAGAAGCTGTTAATTTTTTTGTACCCTTAAGCAATGTCAAAATAAATGTTTACAATCATACTTTCAAATTAGTTTTCGAATCTGTTCAAGTCCTCAGATATTAAGCAATATATACTCTATATGCTGAAAGATTATACTTGCTATTCTCTAAATTTTTCAAACCAGCTAACATGCTGTTAGGCATATTCATAATAGAAGTAAAATGTGCCGGGCCATTTTAATGTTGGAATCAATTCCTCATTTTACATGAGGAGTAAGAAAGTAAAGTGACAACACTACTAAAACAACACGCAGATGACACAGGCAGTTATATTTTTCATCCTGAGTCTTGACTCTTTTAGGGAAGGCTAGGTATATTATAAACAGAATAGGTGTAAGGATACTATAATAAAATGGCCTTAATGTCTATCACAACTTGAAGTTTGAAATTATTTGTATGAGAGAACAATGAATTTTAGGTTATGCATAAAAGATTTAATTGAAATTAAACAACCATTAATCCCAGCAAACCAGCTGGTCGTCAAAGGCTGCTAATCTCCAATAATAATAAAGGAGACTGTGTGTTGGTACTCTACAATTCAGACCACTGGACCAGAGCTCTATTAAATTTAGCACAAAGAAATTTTGGAGGCGAGAATGTACACCTCAGATCTACTTTTTTTGAAACTTTAATTTTTAATTAATTATAATTCTAATTAAACAAAATATTGGCATTTTTCCTCGATAACTTCTGAAAATATTATAGCACAAAAATTACTTTTACACCATCTAAAAATTTAAAAAATGACCGTATCTATTTTTTAATTTCAATACACTAGAGGGCTCTGCCCTTGTACACTAAAGCTCATCAACCCCCAGAAGGATTATGTGGGAATATTTCAAACCTTCTATCCATCCTTACCAAGTCCAGAGGTATTAAAGACAATATCTGCATGTAAAAAAGAAAGTTGAACATCAGCACCGGCAATATCTTGGCTTGGCTATTAAAATTAATGAGTGCAAGTTGTGACTATACCATAGATGTGGACCTGAACCAGTTAAATATGGCATTGCGAGTCAAACGTCCTCTAGTTGTAATGAAACAGAAATTTAAAAAATGGGCAGCCTTTTCCTCATAAAATGACCATGGTTTCCAATTATAACCATTATGCAGCTTTAAAATGGGAAATAAATAATCCTAATTGGGAAATAAATTTCAGCTTAAATCCTTGACCACCTTCCAGTGTTTATTACATTACTTTAACCCTTTGCGGTGCAGTGTGCCAGCTGATGGCACACCTAATTTCACTCACTTCTCAACTGATAAATTCAACTATAAATGGAAAATAGGTTTAGGATAGGGCTAATAGTACTACTTTTAGAATTTATATAGCAGCTTCATGAAATTTCGTTTTGGAATAGGAATCATTACAGATAAAGTTTGGGAAAATTCCTTACCTCAGAGATAATTTTTTTTAGTTCTGAACATCTACAATTCTAGCAAATTAACTCGGAAATTTTCCTACAATAGTCTTGAAGTTTTAATATGATTTTCTGTAAGATTCAACAAGATTTTTTGAGTGTATCAAGGTGGTTGCATCTAAGGGGGTTCTCATATGAGGGGGTAATCCCAAAGGAGGACGATTCCCCTCGGCATGAAGTGTTTTTTTTTTTTTTTTTTTTATGCTTTTTTTGTAAATTCTATGTCTCAACAATAAACTAAACCCATTCATAATGCTTTTTCATCATATTTCAAAAAATTTAATGCCTTGCACCGCAAAGGGTTCAACTTCAATGTTTTATTATATAACATATAATAATCATTTATTTAATTTTGTTTTACCTTCTTTAAAGCTTAATCATCTAAACATTAGCTAGGCATATTTTTGTACTAATCATTATATATTTTAATTTCTAATGTTAAAATTTGTTATGCACTTACTATTTAATAGACATGATGGGATTCTGGTAAAACTTGCTGCGTCAGCCTTAAAATGCACCACAGAAGCCAAACAAGCCGACTTTTGAGGTCCTTTGAACATAATGACGATCCACAAGATATTCAGTAGGATAGTCATAGGATGTAATTGTATGTCATTCCTACATAAGAAAGGGGATAGATATGCATGGATTAAATGTAGTAAATATTGAATTACTTTAAATTTAGTTAACTTGTCAGAGACTGCAAATTAGGGAAAGAAATCCCTTCACTTGACAATTTTTTTAATCTAGACTGGATTTAATTAAAGATTTTAACTGTGTTACAGCTTTTTTCCCTTCTTTTATCTCCAGTCAAATACTTATTTTTATTTTTAGTGGTAATGAGCTACATTATTTTCAAAATTATAGCATAAACAAAATGCAACAAGGATTTTATACATGAATAATCTATAGAATACTAGTCTGATAGAATTTAAAACAATAATACCTGATTCGATCTAGAAAAGTGAGCCTATCTACTTTATAGTTTCACAAGAAAGCAGAAATTTAACTTCATGTTTTTCATCAATAATCGGTTTTTATGCTTTTTTATTTGAAAAAGGATGAATTTCATTTCATTTTAAAGCTGAATTTGAACCAAATTACAAGACTAAGTTACGAGAGATTCTACTTAACTCTTAATAGCAGATGTTTGACTTGCGACCACTTTTAACATACCAGAGCCACAATTATGGTTCAGTTTAGATATTAAAATATCCCATTATGAAGCAATATCAGGGATATTTAGGTTTGGTTTGATTAAGGGTTTTATGGGCATTTATAGGTTAAGGTAGCTGATTTATAGGCTCATGGATATTTAGGAATGAACCACATAATTTTTAGCTGTGGTCAGATGACACGGATGACACCTGAGCCGGCACCACCTCTCGAAATGCCATGGCAGTGAGTGTCTTTGACATTCACCAAGACCAATTTTGAACATGGAAAGCCAAGACCTTAACAGCCCTCCTCAAATGTATGGTAATTCTTTAGAATACTGAAGAACTCGATATGGAATTCTCAGATTACTAAATAGATTCAGCCATAGATCAGCCAGTGAAATTTGTTCTTTTAGTGTCAGAAAATGTGATCACCCAGAAATAATTCCATTTTCAAAAATAAACTGTTTGCATTTATGGATCTTTGCACAGATGTGTTCAAGCCACTTCCCCGCATACACATAATTTAAAAAAAACATTAGTTTCTTATAAGTAATTTCAAAATCTCAGAAATAATAATAAAGCAAAAACCCAGTCTTATTTTTCAAAAACTTTTTATTGTTTATAAAATTTAATCAGAGCAATTTTACATTTAGTAACAAAAATAAGAAAACTGATAAATAGTAAAAAAGATTTAAAGATAACAGATAAAAAGTAATAAATTTTGAATAAAATGATGTAACAAACATTCTAAGGGTTCTCAACCATTCTACAGTTATATTAACTGGCAAGAGTCGCAAGTAGAGGACTAGAAAATAAGGGATTTCTAATATGCCTTAATATCATCACTGCTCTAAAGAAGGTCCATTTTCTTTTTATAACCAAATCGAAGCATCGCCATTTAATGAAGCAGAAGCATAGGCCGCTTTAAATCTTCGAAGATTACTACTTCAAAACTACATCTCTTGTAACTAATCCCACTAATGACTGGCCAAGTCTATGAATTAATGACTTGATAAAGGGAAAGGGTGACATCTTCAGTAGGTCAAAGTGACACTGGAGTATCAAGGTATCAGCAACAGAGGCAAATGTAAAACTTGAGCTCCAGCACATGAGGATAAACTGCTTTCCAGGAAGACTCCAGGTAGGGAGAACTGGCCACTATTTGTGCTCATCTTGGAGGAAAACCTTTAGCATCCAGCCTGGCTACAGTGAGCAATTTGTTGCTAAAGCATACATTGATCCAACACTTTTTGAATAATACTGATCACATCACAGACTGAGGGCAGGAATCACAACCTTGCATTTGATGAGCCTCAGCCCTAGAACACCTTAATTTGCTGGTAGTGATCTGATGGCATTGGTTACAAGACAAACCAGGTTCAAAAAATGATATAATACTACAGTAAAACCGCGATTACCCGAAACCCGGATTATCCAAAATCGCAAATCTAAAAACCACGTACTGTACTACACACAAATAATCATGAAAGCAAGAATTTTTTGCAATGATATCCCAACTTAAGCCTTCACAAGAAGGTCAGAGATTAATTTTAGAATACTAAAATTAATATTAATGAGTATTAACAATATTGACTATGATATGGTTTACCTGTCAAGCGCACTGTACCCAAACTCGCCAGAGTGAATATTGTGCGTGACTTGGGGTTAACTTTATTAGAGAACGTAAGAGTAGCCTATAGAGAGAGTTTTTAATTAGTTTTGCATTCAAAACATTTCAGAATTGCACACTGTAATTAAATACAAAATAGTAATTGACGTTCATAGCCTAACTGAAAACTTTTTTATCCGAAACTAATTCCTTTCCTTTAGTTCAGTTAATCAGACTTGTACTGTATTTTCAGAAGAATTGTACTTGATGATTATAAATGTACCCAGTGGCAGAATCACCGCGACGCTGCGTCGTACGTCGCAGATTTTGGACACTGTCGTCAGACTATTTTGCAATAAAGTTTATTATGTGATCATAAAATAAAAATATCCATCATGAAAAATATCAAAGTAATTAATCACACTTTCAAAAGAACTCTACAATTATTATATAACGCACATTGCAAAAATAATTGCGTCCCCCCTCTTTCTTCCCTATGCTGAATGGGCTTCCCCTAGCAGCAGTGTTCCCCAACCTTTTTATTGCCGCGGACCGGTCAACGTTTGATAATTTTACCGCGGCCCGCTGGGGGGGGCATTGATTGTTTATATTTTAGATTGTTTTGATTTAATAATTTTAATTTAATTGTATTTAAACATTAAAAAAACAATTTTTAATAATTGGTTTTTAATAAACAAATATTTCAGCATATTCAAAATAAAATACAGTTACACCAAAAAATGAATATAAAGTGATTTAACATTTTAACTCACTAGAACGCTAAATCAATGAGAACCCTGAGTTTGCTTCTTTTCAACGAGACGGTTCCATTTGGGGTAAGAAATCGATCACAACATTTGAAGGAAGACAGTCAAGTTGAATAAAGGCTTATAAAATTGGAAATAATTTAATGTTCCTTGGGCGGCCGGTACCGGTCCACGGCCCGGGGACCACTGCTAGCAGACCTAGTGACTGCGATTTGACCTTGACGTAAGCTAAGTGCCTCATATCGGTATTGGTCACGGCGGATGTTTTCTATGTATTTCATTCTGATACGTTTCTGGCACTTTTGGTTTCTGGACATAACACGTGATTTTTACTTCGAGATGGCTGCATATGTAGATAAAATTCGTTGTTTTGATTGTGATGCTGCATTATTACGAAAAATCTTAAAGCAGCATTATTTACACAGCGTGAAAATAAACCTCAGAATTTTCGATCAATCTCTACGGCTGCAATTTGTCGTAAAGAAATTTTTCTTATCTTAATTTTTATTTTTAACCAATAGCCAGATTTAACTAATAATCAATAAGTAAATACTAATTATTAACTTTATGCGTTTTGTTTTAGCAATAACCCAATGTACATCCAGACCATGCCTTATGGATGGTGAGTCAACATGTCAAAAAAGTCAATAACTTTTTTTTTTTTTGAGACCTTTCACAAAGATAAACCTTTAGCTGCAATTGTTGACCATTTGTTTAAAAGCAATATAAATTTAAAAGAGAAAAACAATTTAAATTCTTAAGGAATCAATCCTCTTACACTAAAGAACATGGTGTAGGACCAATAATTACATATTTCATTAAGTATTTTGTGAAATATAATTGTCAGCTCAATAAAAATTCATTCATTATAAAATATTGAAAGACAATCAAAGATATGCTTGTGAAGCTAATTTTATTATAAATCTGGAGTATTATTGAAGAAATTAAAAGAATCAAAGTAAATGCAGTTTCATTACTGCCTTACACAGATTCACTTGAAATTTGTCTTGATTAAAATAACATAATTATTACAATAAAATTTAATATTTGATTCCTTGTCATAAAATAAAATAAATCGATTTTCACACTCATGTAAATTAGAAAATTATCTTCCCAAAGAAAAGATTAATCTTCATATGCTCTTGTTTATTAATTTAAACAATTATATTATACAAATAATAAAGATGTTATATGGTTTTTAATTTATATTTAACGTATTTTAATAGTTGTAAGTTGATATAAGTTTTTAAAAAAAAGAAAGCAAAATATTTATAGTCGCGCACTATTCTGCAGACTATTCTAAAGAGACCCAACCTCCGTTGCAGACTGTTGAAAAGTATTCTGCCACTGGGTAAATGTACTTAAGTAAAGTTATACTTAGATATAAAAGAATTTGAAATCAAATTGTATACTTTAGGTATACAAAAAATACTTATTATAAAATTGTGTATGCAACGTTAATTAGAAATAAACATTTACTTACATGAGAATCAATCTTCATAGCATCTTTTAAAAGTTAAAACTACTTTACATTCTACAAGAAAATCTGCAATTCCCTTCTGAGTGCATGAAAAGCTGTAGGTAGATTACATATATTTTGAGTTAAGTATAGATTTTTTTTAATACTACAAATGCATGTTTTGGATTGCATTTACTGAGATAACATACTCAACCTAATAACATACCTACTATTCTATCTCATCCAAGCAACTGAAAACGTTTGATACTTTATGGAAAGGAGATTTTAAAAACTTCAATTTCTATTGGCCTTGAAGAAAGTAAGCAAACAGTTCCATATTTTAGGTCATAAATGTTAAAACAGTTTGTTTTTGCTTGTGAAATTATTAAGATTTTGATTGAATCTGAATTTCATTTAAAAATTTCAGATGATCAAAAGGAAAAATCATCTTATAATCGGTACAAAAAAACTTGTACTTATAATATTAAGTGTAAATTTAATGTACGTAATATAATGTGCATTTAAAAGCTTTGTCTCTTTTTGTTATGTAACAGCCTTCTTGAATATCAAAATATTAGTTAACTGTAAAAATTTATAACAAAATGCCATGCACCACTCTGAAAGTCCCAGAATTAATATTGCCATGCTCCCAATACTGTCCTGAACAAAATCTAAATATCCAGAAGCTTTAAATGAACCCCATCAGGATACTCGAAATTCTAGTAAAGTATTCTCAACATATTTTGAAAGTGAATTCTGTGCAACCTGGTTGGTAATATGGTCCATGTACAGTATTGCCATGCTGGATGGCTGGGTTCGATTCCCAGATAAGGCTTGGATGATGAGTAAAAGACTGTTGCCATTAAGGAATGACATCAACCAAGTGCATTGTGCAATCCTGACTTTTCTGAAACAGCTCCATGTGTCCATCAGTATAAACGCATATTTACTACTTCCATCATGTCTTTGCATCATATCCTGAAAAAAAAAACAGATCTTTTTTAACAAAATGAAAATCAATTCAAAATATAACAAGTATAGTAACATAAGTCAGGAAAGAGGTAAAATTTTATTTTCACCGTCATATGAAGTGTATATATTAATTACTCCCAAAACATTTTTGGAAATATATTAACATAGACATAATTCAATATTGTAACAAACTAGGAAGGTGTGTGGACCTTAAAGTGCCAAACAGCATCATCATGTGGCCCTTACACCAAAAGAAAGATTTCAAAAACTATGAATTTAACAAACTTTTCATTTAACTATGAAGTTAGAAAGAAAGATTTACATTTGCAAAGGCATTTTAAAAACATGTTATAATCTCCATCCAAGGATAATATATGCATTTTTAGTTATTGTGCTTATTCACAGGCACATTACTACTGAATCCAACAAAATATTTAAATCATTAAGTCATCAATTTTCATACAAGTTATCATGACTAAGTTTATTAATGAAGACATCAAAAATTATAAACAACAATTTAACAGCATCAAACCAATAGTTGAAAAACCAAATTTCAGAAAATTTCAAAGGAATTTTATTGATGTTAAACATCATTCACCAATCATTTTTCAACTTATATATTGTGACAAAATTACTTTGTGGGTGTATGTGAATGCAATCCAATAAGCAGGATTAAAAAAATAAAGCTCTTTATT
>BGPR01030216.1:0-18806 GCA_013235015.1 Araneus ventricosus
ACATGTAGAGGATTCAAGATCATATCTGGATGCAAAATATTTAATTCTTTTGCGTGGTACTTTGAGGCTAGTAAGGCATCTGCCCCATGCTCTTTTCATAGCACCCTACAATGATTGCCATTTTCAATTGTTTTATGAAATGAGAAATCTTGACTCAAGGAAATGAAGTAACTAGTATAAGAAAAGATAGCTTTATAATCATTACTTTTCAATTTATGAACCTTAAAACATTCTTACACCTCTTGTGTCAACTCAACAAAGGAGCATATCAACTATTTCCTCATATTTGTTATGAAATATACATGCGTGTCATCAAGTATAAATTTGCCTAATGTAAAAAAATATTACTATGAAACATGCATCGGTTTATTGTAATAATTTTCCGTCATAATTTTACTTATTAAATATATCAGAAGCCATGACTCAGAAACTTAAATCAAAAATGCAAATATCTTAAAATTTTGAAATATAATAAATAAAAATTTATTCAACCATGTTCATTTCCGCTTCTATGCTGTGGGATAAAATTTCCTTCCTTCTAGTGATTAACAAATGCAGCATCATTCTCAAGAAGGCACCACGCTACCCTCAGCGTGGGGTTAAAGAAGTTATGTTGAGGGCTTGACGAAAGAAGATTTAGTCCAGTAAGGTATACTCTGGTTTGACCTGCTGGAAACATGGTAATTCCTCATAACAACAGATCCATTTTTACTAGTATATAGTAGAATCCCAGCCTCACCTCTATCCAGAAGGGGACGGGTTGGAAAGTTATTATCATTTTGAAGGATTGGATAATAAATAATTTATCGAAGCCATATTTTTTTGTTTGATCTAAAAGCAGCTAATAAAGTAATCGTCTATCTATCAAGTGTTTCATTTAAAAGACTCTCCCATCTACTCAAAAGACAGAATTCTAATTTGGTGATGGCTATGACAACCAATAGTTTTATTATGAATTGGTCTTAATCAGGAACGTGAGTACCAAGCACCTCCCTGGCAGACGTCTTAGAAATAATGTCATCATGTAAATATAAGTATACACAAGGGCAGCATATGTAGTGGTTACCTGCAAGTAAGAAAGTATTTTTATTGAAGTTGGACGTCTTTGTAATATTGAAACCAAGTCTCTGTGAAAGGTGTTTATTATGTTTAAATGATAAATGTTTTTCTAGTAGAGAGTATAATAAAAAATTTTTGTATTTGTGGATTGCTGTGTGTTTTATTAAAATTAACTACCTTGCTATGGTAGATTAAAAATATATATTAATTTTTGCAACCAAATTGGACAAGGCTCTATCATGAAGGCAGCATTTTTGGCTGATATTATGTATATTCATAAAAGTCCATACTGAAACCTGAAAACCTTGGCAGAAAGACAAAATCTGGGTACTGTCAAAAAAATCACCTCCCAACAGAAACTTTAGTTCACTTATAAACATTTTAGAATTTCTCACTTTTGTTAGTATTCTATCATCTGCCCTCTTCTTTCGGCTCATGTATGTGATCCAGTTCATTTAATTTGACTGCAAAGCATCTATTATATTCACAACAGCAAAATTGTATTTTAATTTTTTTTAAAATATACAAATCAGGACATTTTACATACCATCATGGTTGTGAAATGTCTTGCTTAGAAAAACGTTTGGTTTTAAATGGATAACTGAGACAGAAAGTTTGATTTCCAATAAATACAAAATAGAAAATTGATATATTTTGAGTTTAGAAGAGGAATCAGAATTCTGCTTAGTACTCCTTTACTGATCTGTTTTCAACGGATCCATGGGTGAATAGAAGTTCATCTCACTTGAGAGGCTAGAATGACCAGTATGTGAAAAAAAACTTCAAGACTGGATTATATCATATCCACTGCACCTGCAAGACACCTCCGTATCTGTGCATCCAAAGGTCATGGCGCAGTAGTTTGAAGCGTCAGGGTATATATCTACTGGTTCCATACCGTCCGCAACCAAAGTCTGGAGGCTCAATCTGCATATGTAGAGGAGTAATCTCTTTATAAGCAACTGGGTGTGGAAACAATATAATATGGAAGATTTGAGTGACCACTCAAGCTCAAGCTGGGCAGAATGGCCAGCCTGATTCACTGCATGCTGGCAACACTCACCTGATTCCACCCCTGTAATCCGTGATAACCGTATGCCCAAGTGGGTCTGCCTCCCAGCAGTCAGGTGTGGGATCCTGATATAGCCTAACTTATATGTCAGGAGAATGAGGATGGAAACTGAAATGGATTCTGAAGGCAGTTAAAGGGTTTCAAGGAACAAACTTCCTGACTTGCCTGAAATGCAAAAGGTGTATTTATTCATGAAGGCGTTATACTTCCTGATACTCAATTAGATTGTCAAGAAGCCATTGTCTGCTGGTGGAAGCTAAATTCGTTGTCCATAACTATTTAGACTCTCATTTTCAGCTTATTTCTCGTGAGTCTAGGTGTTATTTGGGCGTAGTTTTGCTCCACTATCCAAATTCTGTCCCCAAAAGCACTATGGGGAATGGAAGATAAGAGAGGCAGTGGGAAATTTTTTTTATAACTGTGACCATCTCCGAAATGACTTAGGCAGGAAAACAGTTCCATTGAGAATAGTGAATTATTGCTAAGAAAAAAATTTATGATTAAGTAATTATAAGTTAAAAAGTAAAGAAATATCCTGAAACAAAAAAAAATAATCAAAAGTTTTAGCATGATTGGTCTCTTAATTTTGAAAACATATAAGATATCTGCTAGAATAGTTTCTGAAAAATCCAAATGATAGATTTTGAATTTTCTCACAGTTTAGCATTGTATAAATAACAATAATTAAAGACAAAATGTATATACCACATCAAGGAAGTTGGGTAGCTGAACAAAGAGCAAGATAAACCTCAGTACAAGAAAGACTATAACGAGACAGAGATAAATATTGTTAGAACAGCTGAAAACTTATTTACATAAAACTTATATCAACATAAACCAAAATAGATAAAATGCATTATATAAATAAAATAGCCGTAGAAAATTAGCACAACATCATCAATAAATAAAATATATGCATTTGAATGATAAAATAAAATTAGCAGAAAAAGTATTTCTATGGTTAAAAAAAGATCCTTCAAAATGTCGATTTCTGGAACTGGGAGATCCAGAAATAAATTGACATCTTCAGCCCAATAAATACCTATTACTTGTATACAATTAAACCTGTAGTTCAACGAATACAACCTTACACCTTAACCTTATGGGGAGTTTGTAAATATTAACTGCCAAGATTTTATATTTTTCTTAGTTTATAATTGTATGATCACATTACAAGGTTTCTTAAAGCATAGTATTGATTTCAAAATACTCCAAAAAACATGTTTGATTTCCGTCTGAAAAAATTCACTACAATTTAATTTAAACAAGAAAATAATCTAAATTTTAAAACGAACTCTTTTACCTATAGATTTCTTTTCATGTTTACCTTCATCGTTATTATCGAAGTTTACCTCTCACAAGTTAACTTGACACCGAGAGTGAAGTAATATGGGAGTTTTGTACCTTTTATACAATCTGATTATCCTCCGTTTTAGATAATCTTTGTTCATGGAAGCACCCCAGCAAAGATTGTAATCATGATCTTCATATATATGGAAAAAATCGCAGGTATCAAGAGAATTTATTACACCTGGATTTACTTTTAAATATACGTTACCGAAGTAATTGATCAGAAAATAATGTTTATTTAAAGCAATCTGAAGTTATAATAAACTAATCTGATCTTGATATAAGTGAAAAATCGCAGGAAGAAATAAGAGACTTATCACCAACCTTTGATTTTACCGAAGCTAATCATCGTAAAAAATAAGTCTCTAAATGATTTAGAGGTAGGGAGAAACCAGATTTTATCAATTTATAAATTACTAGCTGTTATTCCCGGCGTTGCTCGGGATAAAAAATATTTTCAAGTCCAAGTACTTATAACACTTTCAATTTAATAAAAGTGTTTTTTCACCGAAGCTTCTTTCGTTGATTTTCATTAATCAACTGACCCTTTGGACCAGCAGTGAAACACCCTTTTCTTTTTCTCTGATTTGTTTGAACCACCTGGCAAGAATCTCGTATTCCTTCGTACTCAATTTCCCCCTCCCGAATCATTGCTACGACAACAGATAAAACTCTTTCATATCGTGTATCTTGACGTTGACTTACGTCTCTTCATAGTGGTCTAATAGTGTGTCGGAAAAGGAAAAAATTATGACGCTTTTCGTGATATTTTTAAACACTTATAGCTCCGCATAGAGAGTTTTAGTTTCAGGTAACAGAGAAAGATTGACATTGAAGATTGCAAAAATAATTTTAGAACTTTGAATTACGGTTTAGTCACAGTCGAGCTTCAAAGTTGGTGAAAATCACAAAAATTTTGATGATGTCACAGCGACCCAAGCGTGCTCACGCAGACTATCCAATTACATTTGGCAATTTATTCATCGATCTTACGTTCACGCGAAATATTACTCAAGAATTCTTGAATTATGTCGAATTTCGTAGTAAAGTTAAAGGCTTATAACTCCGCAACCAAATAACATAGAGAATTGATTTTAGATTCATGTAGCAGAGAAAAGAGACATCGAAGATTGCAAAATTAATTTTAGAATTTGTAATTATGATTTAGTCACAGTCGAGTTGCAAACTTGGTGTAAATCACGGTGAATTTAGGTTGATGATTTTAGATGACGTCACAGCTACCGATGCGCGCGTACGCATCGGTTGTGAGCGGTATATTAATTGGATTTTAACAGATCAATAATTAATTCATTTCAGATAAATTAATTCATTCAGATTAATTCATTTAACAGAGAAAGGTCATAGAGCAGAGGTCATAGGTCAAAGTCACATAGAGCTACTTTAATCACAGAAAGTCACAGTTGAGTAATCATTAATTAACTATCCTTAATTAATTATTATTAACAACTGTTGATTTAATTGAGCTGTCCTTTCCATAGATTTAATTTAGTTGAGTTGGTTTTAGTTTCATTTAACTGAGAAAGGTCATAGAGCATAGGTCAAAGTCACATAGAGCTACTTTAGTCGCATAGAAAAACTTTAGACTCAGAAAGCCACAGTTGAGTAAGGTAAGTAAGAATACACCCCTCAATCCCAGCGGCCGTTTCGCAGAGACAGCCTTCCGTGGATTTTTTTTTTCCTATTATCAGGACAACAATTCTCTTATCTTTAGTGCTTTTGTCACTGACCGGAAAAAACCTCATATTGTTCTTTCTTTTTCACCTTAGGCTCTCTCTCTCCGGTAGAAAGTGGGATGCACAAACTTGAAGGATTTTACGCACTCATTATGATCATTATAAAATTTGTAAAATTAAATGAAGCACCGCGGAAAGAGAGTAATTAACATCACTGTGTTGTGGTACAAACATATTGAAAGATGTATATGCTAAAAAAATAAAAGCTAAATAAAATTTCTGCTTTTCTGTTAACATTCAAAGAAAACAATACTTCTATCATAACTTTCACAATTGCAAAAATACCGGAATGAAGGATTTGGTGAAACGATTAATGGTTTCAATTTAATTGCAATAACAGAAAGCATTGTTACGAATTGTGCAATGCATGCACAATGTGCATGAAATAAATTTGAAATGTTTATTAAATTAAGGAAAAGAACGCATGCCATTTAAGTTGGAATCATTCAAAAGATAATTTTTTGCTCTTTAAGATGATATGTAAATAATATACGTGCAATATATTTTTTCTGAAATTATTGAAGAAACACTGAGATAAAACGCCGAAAATTGGCTTAATTTTCGTTATTTAATTAAATATCTTAGGAAGTAATTTTTTTGAAAGTTTGAAAAAGCAGAATTAATCTAGGAACGGACCACAGAATGACATGTGCAAATTTCATGTCAAGACTATTCACCGATTAGGAGAAGTTATTGCAACAGATAGACCGTTAGAACATCTTTTTTCCCCTTCATTTTTCCTCTTCCTGCGATAGGAATTGGACTAAGTAGCCTTGAAAGCTTAGCACACATTCATTAGGAACAATTAAAAATTTGTGAAAATGAAACAAAACATCAAGAGAATAATTCACTAACGTCATTGAATCACTGTGTAACCGTATTAAAAGCTGTTAATGCTACGACAATCGGAAACCGGAAGTGAAAAGTCTACTTTGTTGTTTATCCTCAAAGAATACAATATTTCCTTACATCAAGTTTAACACTGGCAAAAGCCCGCGCGAGAAACAGTAATTTGGCTTGAATTTATTTCTATAAGAATAAAAAGTATTGTTAGAAATTGCTTTTAAAATATTTTTTAAACCTTAATAACAATCAGAGAAAACACCTCATTGCAATGGAATTGATATCATTAAAAAGATATTTTCCGCTCTTTAAAATGGCATAAAAATAATTGGTGTCTAATAATTACTTCAGACGTTATTGACAAGAAACGTCTAAGCATTAGGCTTAACAGAAGCTAATTTTCGTTAGTTAATTAAATATCTTAAGAACTAATTAACTCTGAAAGTTGAAAACAGCACCGTTGACCTAGAAATGTGTTCTAGAATGCCGTGTGCAAATTTCACCTACGGTACACCGTTTAGGAGGAGTTCTTGTGACCGACAGACAGACAGATACATGTATTTTCTGTTTTATATTATAGACTATCAGTCTTAAAATCCCAATTCGAATTCGAAGAAAACTTAATTATTTTGAGTCAAAATTTTAAAGGATGGTTCTATTCTATCGGCAAACGCTCAGGCCTGCGAATTTAATTATAAGTTCAATACTTTTTAAAATTATTTAACATTGACAGAATGAGATTTTTAACTTGAATATAGAACCATTTAAACTAAATACATTAGTAAAAACGTTTAAAATAATGCTGATTTAAGATTGATAACTTTGCATTTTTATGCTTTTACAGGTTGGTAAGAATTCTCATATGTGAAAACTTATCAACTGATGTCTTGTGTTATGGTATGTAAGCACAGAAATGCTGATGAAAATCAAGCTTAAACAAATTCTCATAATTATTGCACAAAAGTGAGTACCACAGATATCTATATCTCTAAATCCATACAACATAAGGATATATTTGCGTGAAAGAGACATAGAACATTTGAATCGAAAAGAAAGCATGCAACATTTTAACGATTACATTTTTGATTTATTCAAAGTGTAAAAAATTATAAGAAAACTGTGAATTTATTTATATGAATTCAACTAATCCTAAGTATATACAAGGTGATTAAAAAAACGTGGCAAACTTTAAGGGTAGGTCAGGCATACGATAAGCTTTCAGAATCGTATAGGAACACTAGTGCGCAATCGCCATTTGGAGGCAAAAGATGACATTAAAAATAAAATAGCGCTGGACAAAGTGCTGATATCTATCTGAATATTAAAGTTATTCAACTGGAATTTTTATATAAGTTGCGCTATATATATAGCTCTGAAATTTTGCGCTACCTGTCGCGCATGCGCAGTAAAAATTGTTTACTTAAAATGCTAATATATCCTTTACTACTCAACGTATTTACATGAAATTTTAATACAATACTTCTTTAATATATTGCTACTTACTCTATTTGTGTCCAAGGTAACTTATAAGAAAAAAACATGCGAAAAAATTAGGGATTTTTTAAAGAAACCCTTATATCTCCCCAAATATTCGTTTTATTCTTACGGAAATGATTGTAAAAATTACGCACATCACACAAAAGAACTGATAAAGGTTGAAAACCATTATTAGCTTTCTGTGAAGCAGGGTGAGCCAAAATCTCTCTTCGAGTTCATCAATTTCTAATCCGTCCCCTAAATACCCTAGTAACCGAATCTTTGACGTAAATTGTGAATTAAAACCTTTTCTTTATATGTTCGAAGTTCGAGGGAAATGCATCCAGCCTTTCGGAAGATATTCGAAAAATTATGCATTATCAGATTTTTGTGAAGCAGCTGGATGTAATCGCTTGTGCCTGACCCAATGTTAAGCCTAGGTGAGGCGTACATATGCAAATTTCGTGTTTTTTCGAGTACCTCTCGAAAGGCTGGATGCATTTCCCTCGAACTTCGAACATATAAAGAAAATGTTTTATTTCACAATTTACATCAAAGATTCGGTCATGAGGATGCTTAGGTGATGGACCAGAAATTGATGAACTCGAAGAGGGATTTTGGCTCACCCTGCATCACAGAAAGCTAATAATGGTTTTCAACCTTTATCAGTTCTTTTGTATGATGTGCAATATTTTTATAATCATTTGCGTAAAAATAGAACGAATATTCGGGAAGATATAAGGGTTTCTATAAAAAATCCCAAATTTTTCGCATGCTTTTTGCTTATAAATTACTGAGATTTCCTTGGAAATGTATGACATATACAGAGTAAGTAGCAATATATTAAAGAAGTATTGTATTAAAATTTCATGTACAGACGTTGAGTGGTAAAGGACATATTAGCATTTTAAGTAAACAATTTTTTACTGCTCATGCGCGACAGGTAGCGCAAATTTTCCTTCGCAAATTCAGAGCCATATATATATATATATATATATATATATAGCGCAACTTATATAAAAATTTCAGTTGAATAACTTTAATATTCAGATGGATATTGGCACTTTGTCCAGCGTTGTTTTACTTTTAATGTCATCTTCTGCCTCCAAATGGAGATTGCGCACACTTGTTTCTATGCCATTCTGAAAGCTTATGGTATGCCTGACCTACCCTTAAAGTTTGGCAACGATTTTTTTTAATCACCTTGTATATACTTAGGATTAGTTGAATTCAAATAAATAAATTCACAGTTTTCTTATAATTCTTTACACATTCAATAAATCAAAAATTTAATCGGTAAGAAGTTGCATGCTTTTTTTCGAATTAAATTTTCTATGTCTCTTTCTTGCAAATATTCCTTATCTTGTATGGAAATAGAGATATATATATCTCTGGTAATCACTTCTGCGCAATAATTATGCGAATTTGTTTAAGCTTGATTTTCATCAGCATTTCTGTGCTTACATACCAGAACACAACACAACAGTTGATAACTTTTCACATATGAGAATTCTTACCGAAGACTTATCAGAAGATTTATTTTTACAGTCGATTAACTTCGACAACATTGTCTTTAAAAAAGTAAAATCCAAGGTTGGTAATAAATCCTCTTGTTCTTCCTCGATTTTTTTCATATATATCAAGATCATGATTACAATCTTTGTCTTCTAACTGAGATTGCTTTACATAAACAAAATTCCTCTAAAACAGAAGGATGATCGGGTGTATAAAAGGCTTACCAAAACTCCTGTTACTTACCCCACTGGAATTGTCCAAGTTAACTTGTGAAAGTAAAACTTCGTTAATAACGATGAAGGTAAGCATGAAAGAAATCTATGAGTAAAAGAGTTTCGTTTCAATTTCGATTATTTCATGTTTCTAAAATTAAATTGCTTAACGAATTTTTTCGAACGAAAAAAATCAAACATCATTTTCAATTATTTTGAAATCTGTATATGCTTTAAAAATGTATAAATGTGATTATACAGAATTATGATTCAAGAAAAATATAAGATATCTTGGTTAATAATACATATTTATAAACTCCCGCAAAGTTGAAAAGCGTAAGTTATTCGATTAATTCTGAGTTTCATATAATTGAATACAAATATTAATAGGTATTTTATTTAGTGAAATCTAATTATTTCCTGGAATATCACATGATTCCCTTTTCCGTAAGAAAATCAAACATAAGAAGAATATTTTAAACCATAGAAATACAATTTTTTCTATTAACATTTTATTTCTCTATTCAAATGCGTATATTTAATTACATTTGATGATGTTATTGTAATTTCTACGAATGTTTTATTTGTATAATGTATTTATCTATATTTTAGTTTATGTTGATATAAGTTTTTGTAACATTTTTTCAGCTGTTCTTTCTAATATTTGCAACTCTCTGTCTCGTTATAGATGTTTCTTATTGCAGTTTTATCTTGCATTGCTCTTGCTCATGCCCAGCATTATTACGATGTGAGTATACCACTTTCATGTTATTTAAAATTGTATTATTTGCTGCAATGAAAGCTTTGTGAAAATTTAAATCTATCCATTTGCAAGTTTTTGAAACTATTCCTAGCAGATCTTATTTGCTCATTTTAAAATTAAGACATCCATATAAGAGTTTTTAATTATTTTTTGTTCCTGAGGATATTCTTTATTTTTAGCTTATAATAGTTATAATCGTAAATTTTTCTTATAATAATTCACTATTGTCAATAGAACTGTTTTCATCCTTTCTAAGTTATTCGGAGATAAGTCCGATTATAAAAATGCCTACTTCTCTTATCTTCCCATTACCCATAGTGCACGGGTTGATGCAATTTGGTGGTGGAGCAAAACTGCTTAAATAACACCTAGACTCACGAGATATAAGCTGAAAATGAAAGTCTAACTAATTTATGGTACAACAATTGTACCTTCCCTTCCTTAGACAATAGCTTCTTATAAAGCATCTAAATTGAGTGTCAGGAAAAGTATAAACGCACCTTCCATGAATAAGCACACCTTTGCATTTTAATTAGAGTCAAAGGATTTGTTTTTTAAAATCCTTTTAACACTTTTTAAAATCCATTTTCAGTTTCATCCTCATTCTCGGCCATACCAAGTAGGCTATTACATCAGAGATCCACACCGACACCAACATGCTGAGGAAACCCGAACCCACGCTGGGCACTTTGCAGGTCGCTACGGTTATCTGGACGCCAGGGGAGTCGGTCGTCAGGTGAATTACGTTGCCAACCACGGTGGGCTCAGAGCTGACATTCGCACCAACGAACCAGTGGTCGTCTCCTCCGTCGCTGCTCAGCCTGTTGTTCCACGCCCAGTTGCTGTAGTTACTCCCGCATCTACCTATGCAGATCCCGTCCTCGGACTGGTTGCCGGATATGGAACCGATAGATATGCCGTTCCGCTGGGAAGCTATGCGCCTGGAAACCTTGGATACAGATACGAAGGTGTCTTGGGATACAATGGACTCTTGGGCAATGCTGTCAGTCTTTGAGTTTTTTTCATACTATCTGGGTCATTCTATGCACCTCTAAAATTGAGATGAATAATTACTTATGGATCCGTTAAAAACATATCGTGAAGAATTTTCGGTGAATTCATTCTGGATTCGCCTTCTAAAATAAAGATATGTCAATTTCTCTATTTTTGTATTTTATTGAAATAAACTTTCTGTCTCGATTCATTTAAAACAAAACGCTCGTTTTCTTAATCAAGACATTCGCAACCACGATACATCATAAATGTCCTGATTTGTATTTTTTGAAAAGGTTTAAATACAATTTCTTTTTTATTTCAATATAATTGTTATGCTTGTTATCAAATTAAATGGAGTGTATCGGAACATGACGAGCAAGAAGAGTACGAAAATGCTTATAAATTGAACTAAAAGTTTTTGTTTGGGAGGCTATTTGTAGACAAATGCCCAAGAAAATTGTTTAGAGTCTTGTGTTCACAGTGACATGGACTTATGAATATGCATAATATCGTACAGATGCTGCTGCCTTCATGATGAAGACTGCACAAATGCAGTTGCAAAAATTAACGTATTTTTTAATCTACCATATCAGGTAGTTAATTTTAATAAAACACACAACAATCACAAAATAAAAATTTTGTTATACTCTCTACTCACAGAAAAAACAGTTAGCACATTTAAACATTATAAGCATACAGAGACTTATTACACTTTTTTCCTAAAAATGGATATGTATCAGGCTGCTCCGTACAACGAATACATTGATACACACGGAAATATCGAAAATAATGACGATTATTAGATGTGAGATAAAAAAATTCTTTTATCAATAAACTTTGCATTCCAAATCAATGCTTAAAAGTTTAAGAAAGTAATAAACTTATATTTTAATCAAAATTCGACATTTTAAATGAGACTGGAATAATGAAACAATACTGTCTCATAGAATAATTTATCTCAACATATAATAAAGGAGAATGGGCTTGTGTGGGTTTAAAATATTTTGGAGGGAGGGAATGTGTATCTCGAAGCCCATTTTGGAAATTTTAAGTATTTAAAAATTAAGGGAAATTTTCACTTTCTTCCTTGATGACTTACAATTACATGCTCCAGTGTCTCTCGGAAGAATTGAAATTGATGACTTGAATAAAGGAAAATGGGCGTGTGTGGGTTTAAAATACTTTGGAGGGTGGGAATGTATGTCTCGACGACCCTTTGGAAATTTTAATTAATTAAAAATTAAGGTAAATTTTCAATTTCTTGATGACTTACGAAAATAATATAGCAGAAAAATAATTTTTATCACCTCCTGGAAATGCAAAAACTTTTCGCTGATATTAATTAAGTTTCCGTACAATTTTTCCTCAAATTTTTATAAATTCGTTAAAAAAATCCCTTTCGGAAAGCTGGAAGGCAAAGTTAGATTACTTTACTTTAATGTTACAAAAGTAATGAAATATTACATATTGATCAATACAGACACAGTCAATGACTTTGTTGTTTCCACACATTGCAATATTTACGTCGTGATTCTGTTTTCATGACATTTATTTTTTTACTATAGCAAGGTTTCATCATTCTACTCCAAACGGTTATGCTGGATTTTTTGGTCAGTACATTGGTCATATTTTTATTATATCTCAACACATAATCAGTCAATATGTAGGAGTCATAAAGAAATAAACATCTCAGCTGTGCAAATATCTCCTAGATAACATTAACCCAGCCTATCTGAACCAATAACAAGAAATTGACTCTTAACATGAGTGAAGAAAGACTCTAGATTTAAAAATTAATTTATTTAATCTAGGTTATCATATAATTTTGCGAACATTGCTTTGTTATATGCTAAAATCACATGACATGAAATATTTAAACAGTACCAGAATGGGCTCATTTGGAGAACACCCTGGTTACAGAGATGATAGTCACTAAATTCTTAACATATTAGAGAGTAAAAATTATTAAACATTGTGAGTGGCAAATTTAATACGTATGTTTAAAGCATAGGATATGAATGCGGCCATTTTGAACAGTAAATTTAAATCTCCATCGACGGTTAAAGCAAATACTCAGGCAGAAAATCCCAAAACAATTTTAAAGTTAACGAGATATTTTTCAATATCAAAAAGGATAAAAGGAACTCTTATTTAAATATCTATCTTTTTTCGGCTATTTTATATTAAATTTATTAAACAAATCTTGGTGCCCCCATGTTTAGTTAAATATCAAATTAAAATAATCTGACAAATTAACTAATTATCAAATTAACTATTTGATTAATATAAATTAAATATTTACTTAATTAAATATTTAATTAATCGTGACAAAATCTTCACAGAAACCTTTTTATGGCTCATAGTATTTGCCAGCAATCTTAATCTTATAGTTATCTAATAATTATCTCAATTTAAATAAAAGTCCTTGTGGCTATGTATGTATATTTCACATCTCCTCCTAAACCACTGAACTTATTTCAACCAAACTTTGCACAATTTTTATTAAAGACAAGGTAAAGGTCACTTTCAATTTAGAGCCAGACAACTTCTTTCCAGAAGTTACTTAAAATTTCAGTTAATTAAAAATCAAGCAAGGCGTTTTTCTGCGATATCTTTGGAAAACAATATCTCACGAAACTATTTGTACACCATATTAATTTTTTTTAAATTAGCTTCTCAGTGACAAAAATTTCATTTCCATACTATTTGTTTCTCTCATTTGAATATCTTTTTCAAAATTAATTTTATACAGTATTTGTGACAATATCCTTTATTATTGAAGAACAAAACTAATACGAAGAACTGTTGTCAGAATACATTAACAGAATTCTGGATGAATACTAAAAGAAAATTTTAAAAGTTGACGACTAATAATTTATATCAGGACCAACTATTGATTTGTTTCATTTTCATGCTTTAAATTAATGATTATTTAACTAGTTAATTTAATTGTTTCAAAATATTAATTTAAAAAAACCTTCCTTTTATTATAGTAATTGTTAACGAAGCTTGAAGTACTTACATAACAAATAATAATTTATGCAGAAAACGGCTGTTTTTAAAAATCGTCTGGTTCAATTGATGTTCTCGTTTTAATTAAAAACGTTTCAGATCAGAATAGGAATTTATGTATTATAATTTTTATACAATAATAGTTTTTGCATTAAAAATATTAGACATGATAGCATTTTAATCCGGAGCAAAGCCAGGTTTATCAGCTTGTTTACCATATAAAAAGTGGAAGTGAATGAGGCTGATGGGAGCTCATAATTTCTAAGTAATTTTTGCTGTCAAAAAACTTTCAGTATAAAAGTAGTTTGTTATGAAAAAGTGATAATTCTCCTAATTTGAATTTTCTTTCTATTTTCAATCGTAACGGAGCTTTGGGGAAATGATAAATGGTTGGAGGAATGGAATATCGCTTTTTTGCTCATAATTTATAAGCAATTCTAGCTGACAAAAAACTGTTAATAAAAAAGTAGTTTGTTATGATAAGGTGATAATTCTCATAATTGAATTTTTTTTGTCTTCAATCGTAACAGAGCTTTGGGTAAAAGATAAATGACGGGGGGAGATTGAACATCGCTTTTTAGCTCATAACTTCTAAAAAATTGCATCTATAAAAACGTTTCAGTACAAAAGTTCTTAGTTATGATGAGGTAATAATTCGCCTAATTTGAATTTTCTTTCTATTTTCAATCGTAAGGAAATTATGGGAAACGTTCAGTCCCCCCATTTCCACCTCTTTGAGCTGGATAGCCTATCTACGAACTCGGTCCAGATTTTCATCGTCCATACAACATATCCCTCGCCAGTTAAAATCTAATCAAAATTACTCTTGTTATAGTGTTCACAAGATAACACTGGCAAAAGCGTTATACATATACATGCCTACTAATAATAATAAGAAAAAGAACATTTCGTCCTGTATTCTCATAAAGAGTAGAGCTTCAAGAATGAAAGTGGGAGGGAGAGACTGCAAATGACGAGAGCTTTCCAACAAGGGATTAAATGTATATTAAGATAGGGGGAGAAGGGGAAGGTAGGGAAATCACTTTTCAGCTAATAACTTCGAAGCAATTGTAGCTATCGAAAAAGTTTAAAAATAAAAATTGTAGTTATTATAAGACAATAATTCACCTAATTGAAAACTTCTGACCTCCAACATTTCCACCCCCTTTATTCTGCATAGACCATCTACGAATTCGACCGAGATTTTCACTATTCTTACAACATATACTACACCGGTTAAAATGAAATAAAAATTTCTCCAGTTATCGTGTTCACAAGATGACATGGGAAAAAGCGTTTTATATATATATATATATATACATATATATATAATTGAAGAATTTAATGAAATTTAATGTAATAAAAGGGGAAGAAATACTGGTATTAAAATTATCATTAAGCACTAAAAATACTAGTTTTGAATTCCCTTAATTTCAATTTTTTATACTATAAATAAGAAATAAATGAAAAATATGATTGGTCTTTTCAATATAAGCGGTGCAAATAATATACCAATTAATATATTTTCTACTTCTACTTACATCTGATTATATGGGGTATCTCTAATCTACACTCCTGCTCAAAAATAAGCAACAAAGGCAAAACTCGGAATAAAAAAAAACTATTTAATGGATATGCGTGAAAGTTGTACACGAGGTAGGTGTGGTATTACTAGACCACATATCAAACAATAAAGCAAATACAAACAAAAACACATATATTACGGCCGTCGCGACACGACAGCCCAAATTGGTAGACAGAATGTGCAATATGAACAACATGCTAATAACGGGTATGAAACCCTAGCTGAAATGCATGCTTGGCAACGGCGAGGCATGCTGGCAATAGTGTCGTTGATTGCTTGTTGTGGCAGTACCCAGCTAAAAGAATCTGCAGGAAATCTGAAGGTATTTGGAACATGTTTTCTTCAGATTTTCTGCAGAAAAAAATGTAGAATATCTGAAAAAAATATGTTCCAAATACCTTCAGATTTTCGGCAGATTTTTCTACAGTCAAGGTTTAATTATTAATTTCATTAATCTAATTTGTTTCAACTTACTTGCACGATGACGATTCAGATTGTGACAAAACTTCAAGCTCATCCTGTCCGGGATTCGAACCCGTGTTCCTCTACTTGGCAGGCAGGAATGCTAACCACAACGCCGCGCCGGAATATACGAAATGGGGATAAATTAATCTCTTTGAGTTTTAGCGTCACCATAGCTCTCGTGGAGCCATCTAGTGGTGTAAAATTCAACCAAGGTCAGAATACGTGTTTCAAAGTCGTAGAGATGAGTAACAGATGAGATTAGTAATATTTTTTTCACTAATTTAGATTCTCTGTTTCAATAAATTCGTTTTCACCTTCTGTCTTTCTGGAAAGCCTTCTCTCCATCCAAAGGGCGCAAGCTCCACTTTTCCCTTCTTTTTGGAGGAAAATAGCTAGTCAGAAAGACAGATGGGAAACTAATTGGAAATTATTTAAATTATGGAGGAAAAGTTTTAAATGGTAAAACCTCAAATATTTATTTTAAAAATTAATTTAGAATTCATTTTTTCAGTGGCATATTTAAAAAATTTAGTGCCTATGACAATTTTCGATTGGGAAATTTTTTCTGCTGATGCATTCGTTTTCTATACAAGTATATGATCAACATTACTAACTGAACAAAAAACTCCTATCTGCTTTAAAATTAAACAATAATGATAATTATATTCTAATTTTGTTTTATATCCTTTGGAATATAAAGCTGCAATATTAGAGAATATGGTGCAAAATATGTATTTAGAGGAATGCAGATATTATGAAATTGCAATTAAATCTTCAAAAAATCAACAGATATTGGTCAAGTTTAATGATTTTGTGAAAATCTGCTAAATAACTGCAAAATGAATTGAAGACAAAACGCTAAGTCTTAAAAAATCTACAGGATATATAAAGAAAAAATAAAATGATTTTTTTGCAGATTTTATGCAGATTAAATTGAAGAAAAATTGTGGAATTTTTGCTGTCTTACAAAAATCTGCAGAATATCTAGAGAAAAATATAATAAGTAAAGTTTATGCAGATTAAATTGAAATAACACCTTTTCTTTATTTTCTTGAATGAATTAATGAACTTTATATAAATGATAGTAGGAAATGTTTTTAAAAAATATATAAAGTAAATGAGAAACTTTTTTTTCTAAATATGTACGCTGTCATACTAAAATTCAAAGACGCAGAGCAGTCAAACATTTGGCAATTATAATATTTCTAAACAGTCTTCCTAAAACTCCAGCCAATATTATACTTAAACAAATATTACTTTATTTATTCCAATTTTGTTTCTAATTTCATTGATCCCAAATTATGTTTATACTTACATTGTTGTGAACTTGACCATGACCATGAGCGAGTGTAATGCATTCTAATAAAGCTAAAAGAAGCATCTAGAACAAACAATAATTATTAGATATCTTGCAATCCAGTAATAATTATGCATTTAGGAATCCTACTTTGTAAATAAAACTATGCTAGCAATAATGATTGCAGTAAAACAGAAACAGAAATATATCGCAGAAAATTTAAATGTCCATACGGACGTTAATAGTTATTTGACTGTTTTTTTTATGGAAGAAAAAATACGATGCTATAATTAGCTAGTTGTTAAAACCATTTTTAGTCCAAAGAATTTATTTCGAAAACAATAAAAAATTAGAATGAACTTACTGTAAAATAAAGTATTTGGTTCATTTATGTTTCAATATTACAAATGATAATAATGTAAGTTTCTTCTAATGTATCACTAATATGATTTCAAACATTCCTGGTAGAATATGGGAAGCCCGTTTTTCAAATGAAGAATCTTAATGTTGAAAGTGGTATCGTATATCTAAATTAATAAAAGAACAAAACTACCTCTAAAATACAATGATACACATTTAAAATGTATCTTTTTCATTATATTTATGCCTTGTGAAATCGGAATCTATTTCTGATGACATTTTTATTATGTATGCTAAAAAGTATTGGAATATGAATGCTTTTAATATTACTTTTTCTATAAAAAACACTTTATTATATATACTTTATTATATACACTTTATTTAACTATTTTACAAAATCAAAGAATTTTTCCAAATAACCAACAGAAGAAATGAAATTAGGATCGTACAAAGATTAGAAGATGAAATCGCTTTATACTTATTTTCAGTGTGCTTCTATTTTTGTGCTACAATTTACTATTCTGGTAGTAATTATGAACTTATATTCTATTCTGAAGTCTATTGATACTCATGAGTGTCCCTCAATTATGAAAAATGCTCATGATGTAATAAAACGTTTCCTTCGTTTGGAATTAAAAAAAACTTAAAATTTGTTTCTTCAAGCGAATGAAAAATATATATTAGTGATAATTATCTATTTCTTTGAATGCATTATTGGCTCCAACCTTTGATTTGAAAGGTTATAACTTAAAAATATCCTTTATTTTTCTCTACTTAAGATAAACCTAAATACATATCTGAGGCCTTGGAATTCTCAGCAAAGTTTCATAGAAATTATGGAGATAATTTTGTTTATCTTAAGCGGCATTATGTAAATGGAATTCGCGCGGTTAATGCAACGGAACGTTTCTAACTATATATTCTCTAAAGTCTTCTTAAAACTAAAAGTAACAATTGCAATAAATTTAATGGATTCCTTAAGTAACTTTACGCAACTATCCATTACAAATAGATAATCTAAAAATATTATCGTCGAATTATTCATCA